>WJSH01002219.1:116020-135116 GCA_009757365.2 Lepidium campestre
ATACTGAACAAGAAACAAAGCGAGGACTCAAATTCTTTTGTTCGACAAAAAATTATATGGCCGGGGCTGAAACATTACCCTCTTCTTTAAGCATATACTCTCTCTTCATTTCCTCCAAGACATTGTCATTAGTGCTGCAGAATCAACAAAAACTTTTCATGAATAGAGGACACTTAAAGCAGCATTGGTACGATTAAGGAACATAGTTATTCCATCTCTTCTCCAATTCGAAACAACTGTAACATAGAATCATCCCCTTCCGCAAGTTTAGCAATGGTACTTCATGACCAGATTTTGAATCTCGTAAAGACAACGCGTCTCATTTCATCTTACAGGGAAAGGGTATTAAGAAAAAAAATAACCAAAATACGATGCTCCATACTCATTAATAGCCAAGTGAATCTCAACAAACCAATAAATCCAGCAGTGAAAACAAGACGACATCTTTAATGGAAAAAGCATTAAGAGGATTAACTTACAATTGATGAAGGCAAGTGTTAAGCTCTTTAGCTTGCTTACGACAAGTCCATACCACAGAAAATGTTCTTCCTGTTGCGCATTCAGCATACTTTGAAACGTACTGATCACATTCATTTAACGCCTTTGTCTTCATCTTGCTACGCAGCGCTATAAACAAATAAACAAAAAACCAAACAATCTTCATTCCTCTAACAAAAACCTCACCAGTAAACTTCAGCAAAGTCTTTTAAGCTCAATTCAGAGATAAATCATATAAACAATATCATCACAGTCTTCTAGATCACACCAGTTTCAGATGCCTAGAAAAGGGGGTTAATTTGAAGAGTTTATGGAAACCCTAATCCTCAATCTATAATTTTTCTATGGAAGTGAGCTCAATTCAGACCACGGTTATCGATTAGGTTTCTATGGTTTATCCCCATTTTCGAGGCCTATTTTAGGGGTTTAGAGTTTAGAACATCGAAGGACGAAGAAGTAGCGACATTGTTAGTTTTACCTTCTTCGACCTTCTTCTTGACGTGATTCTCTCGAGCTTGCTCCACGTAGCTCCCCATAGCTTTTTCCGGCCGTCTCCGATCAATCGATCAAGCGGGTAATGGACTATAGGGTACAAAGCAAAGGGTAAATCCGTCAATTACTAGAGGAAACTTACATCTTAAATTGACATCTTGCCCCCTTTATTTTGATTTATTTTATAAATAACCTTTTTGTTATACACACCTGACCTCATAACTCTTGATTCGTTCTATTTTACCCACATAAGTTTCTTAAAAAGATACGAGAGAATTTCCAAGGAAATAAGTCCTTTGACGATCAACAGATACCACGTGTCATGAAATAATTGGGTCGTTTTTTTCTCTCTTTACTCTCTTCCACTTAAATGGTCACGTCCGTCTCTCCAATTTCTCACTCCACTCAATTCGCGTCTCTCTCGATTACGAATTCGAAAGCCCTAATTCGAAAATCCCAAGGTACGAATCCGATCTCGCTTGCTCATACTTCGACGATGTTTTTCTGTCTCTCTTATTTTTTTATGAAAAAATTTGTTGGATTTCTTCTCGTGTTCTGCGTTTCCTGGTATTATGTCGATCTTCGCGTTTGGTGTCACTTTGAGACGAGATCTGTTAGATTCAGAGTTCACTTTTTACTCCTTTTTCTCTACGGTTTGATTTGGATAGATCTAGCTATGTAGATTTTCTGGAAAATTCTGTTTATTGCGTGGTGCGAGGTTTAAAGATGATTGTTATCGTATCTCTTGAATGCAAAGGATTGTTGCAACATTAACGAGTTTGGGTTTGTTGAGGAATGTTTTGGGTTCGTGTATTTTTTATTGCTACTACAAGATCTCTTTGGTTTTGACAAAGTAGGTTTCCAAAAGAGAATTGCAAAGATGTCTTCGTCTCGGGAAGAAAATGTGTACATGGCCAAGTTAGCTGAGCAGGCTGAGCGTTATGAGGAGATGGTTGAGTTCATGGAGAAAGTTGCAAAGACCGTTGATTCTGAAGAGCTTACTGTTGAAGAGAGGAACCTCTTGTCTGTTGCGTACAAGAACGTAATTGGTGCTAGGAGGGCTTCCTGGAGAATCATTTCCTCCATTGAGCAGAAGGAAGAAAGCAGGGGCAACAGTGATCACGTTTCGATTATCAAGGACTACAGAGGAAAGATTGAAACTGAACTCAGCAAGATTTGTGATGGCATTTTGAACCTTCTCGAGGCTCACCTCATTCCTGCTGCATCCACGGCTGAGTCCAAAGTTTTCTACCTTAAAATGAAGGGAGACTATCACCGATACCTTGCTGAATTCAAGACTGGAGCTGACAGGAAAGAAGCTGCGGAGAGCACTCTTGTGGCTTACAAGGCAGCTCAGGTTACCATCTCGTTTCTTCTTCTTTAATCTCTAGAGAGTGCAAGGATAACAAGTTGACTCACTCATGCTTCTGGTGCTTGTTTTTTTTATGTAGGATATTGCTCTTGCTGATTTGGCTCCCACTCACCCAATCAGACTGGGGCTTGCTCTTAACTTCTCTGTCTTCTACTATGAAATTCTCAACTCTTCTGATCGTGCGTGTAGTCTTGCAAAGCAGGTCAGTGATGCTTTCTCATTTAGTATATGGTTCATGTCAATCGTTTCTGTGCAGTTGGTTTGTTTTCATATTGTGGCGCAAACTGTGTTTATTTTCCATGTTGGTAGGCTTTTGATGAGGCGATATCTGAACTAGACACATTGGGAGAGGAATCATACAAGGACAGTACATTGATCATGCAGCTTCTCCGTGACAATCTCACCCTCTGGACTTCTGACCTTAATGTACTCTTTTCTTCTTGCAATCTTCATTAGTAGCAAAATTTTTTAGTGATTGCAGCAAGTATCTAAGATTGATTGATGTTGATGTTAGCATAATACTTGTGTCTTATCTTATCTTCAGGACGAAGCTGGTGATGATATCAAGGAAGCCCCGAAAGAGGTTGAGAAAAGTGAGGAACAAGCCCAACCACCACCTTCGCAGTAATGAAACCATATCCATGAAGTGATTGGCAGAAAAAAAGAGTATGGTTTGGTCTTGTAGTTTCGTTAAACATGGGTTTGTAGTATTTGTAGTAGTAGTAGCTGCAGGAGTTGATTCTATCCATTCCAAGGAAACTCGTTGTTTGCTTCTCACTTTTTGTTGTTGTTCATGCTGTGGTTTTCACTATTTGACTGTATTGCATTACATGGTCCGGTGACTTCGGTTTAACGTGCGACCAATTAAAAAAAAACTTGATTCTCGTCTCGTTTGGATATTAGTTGTCTTAATTACCTCCTAGTTCCTAAAAAATTGAATTACAAATTATAAAACTCTCCATGATTATAAACCTAAAAAGCTGGATTAATTAGTAAATGATTTTGATTTTATGGGAGGTATTAATCGGAGGAAAATAAATAATTAATTTTACCTAATGAGGAATGACACATTCATGTCCCTCTAATTGAATCCCACCAAGTGCCCTGCTTTTCATTGTCTTTCCACTCACTTTCTTTCTTATTTTCAATACCTCTCCCTCTCTCTCTCGCTTTCGTCTCCATGGCTTCAGCTACTTCCGTCATAGCCTGGTCCTTACTCTTTCTCTATCCTTCTTTTGACCTCTCTCTTTGCTCCATTACCTGTTTCTGACTTGTGTATTTTGTTCAGGGGCTCTGGAGAAGATGGGCAACTAGGACTTGGAACCGATGAAGAAAAGGAATGGGCTTGCGTCGTCGAGGCTCTTGAGCCTTTCACCGTTCGCTCCGTCGTCGGAGGTAGCCGCAATTCCCTCGCCATTTGCGATGATGGCAAGGTAACTAAATCGATTCACTTTCTATTCGTCTTTTCATCTTTGTTGTTTCTATTTACAACTTACTAGAGTTCAATGCTTTGGGTTGTTTTTTATTTTATTTTAATTCTAAACTGGCTTTGGCGATTGTTATCTTGAAGATTTACTTACAAAAGGGTTTTTGAGATATGAATGACCAATCAAATGAGGGTTTAAAGTTCGTTAATTTTTTTTGTTTCTGGTTCTAAATCCAACTGAATGGGATACAAATACAACTAAGATGTTTGAGTTGCTCTCGAACAGATCATCAGATTCTGGTTCTGTATCCATGGAGTAGTTTTGGATTCTTGTATCACCAACTTATAGAAAATAATATGATCTTTTGTTGCCTGGCAATCTCTGAAAGATTTCTCATTGTTATCCTCGTTTTGGTTTTAAGCCCTCTCTGAGAATACATATTTTGAAAAAGAACTTTATGTTTTTGCATATCTTTTTATGGTTTTTTTCAGCTGTTTACATGGGGTTGGAATCAAAGGAGTACATTAGGACACCCACCTACAACAAAAACAGAAAGCATCCCCAGTCCTGTTAAGTCTCTTGCCAATGTCAACATAATTCAGGTAAAGTATATTCATTTATAACTATATACTCTAAAAAAAAAAAAAGAATTCTTTAGAGCTATTTCCATGTTGTGATTTTGTCTAAACTCTGCGACTGCGTTGGATCATAGGCAGCTATCGGTGGTTGGCATTGCTTAGCTGTTGATGATCAAGGCCGAACATATGCTTGGGGTATGCATTTTTAACTCAGTTTCTCTCTATAGATTGTGACCTTAAAGATCTTAAAAGTGGCAATTGTGCACATTTTTTGTCATGGAACCTACTTAGGGGGAAATGAATATGGACAGTGTGGTGAAGAGCCTTCCAAAGATGAGACAGGTAGGCCTGTGCGGAGGGATATAGTAATCCCTAAGCGTTGTGCCCCGAAACTTACAGTCCGACAGGTAATATATGCAGTTAACCACTTTACATCTACCTCAAGTGTTAATGCTTCTTTTGTCTAAACCATATCTCCGTGGGTTTCTATGGTTGAAATAACAGGTAGCTGCAGGGGGTACTCACTCTGTGGTTTTAACCCGTGAAGGTTACGTATGGACTTGGGGTCAACCATGGCCTCCCGGTGACATGTATTAAACCAATTTTCCTTTCCTTTATGGATGCATTTTTCTTGTCTACTGTCACTAAGTGTAGGTTTACTGCAATTTTTTGAATTGCAGAAAACAGATATCTGTTCCTGTAAGAGTTCAGGGTCTTGAAAACGTTCGTCTGATTGCTGTTGGAGCATTTCATAATTTGGCTCTGAAAGAAGATGGCACTTTGTGGGCTTGGGGTAATAATGAATATGGACAACTTGGAACCGGAGATACCCAACCGAGATCTCATCCTATTCCAGTCCAAGGCCTCGATGATCTCACTTTGGTATGTGGTCTAAAATTTGTGATTTTAGCATTCATGTGGAAACTGATTCCTTCTGATAGTCAACCGATAGACCTAGTCTAAAGCCGAGTGTCTACAATAGAAGCTTAATTCTACCGCCATAAAACGCATGTGTTAGGTTGATATTGCTGCGGGTGGATGGCATTCAACAGCTTTAACCGATGAAGGAGAGGTATTAAAACTCTTATAGTCTCTTGGTATTCTAAAGAATTATTTTTTATATCATCTTCAGCTGGTTCTTGGTCAAGAAGCCATTGCTGATTTTTTTTTTCTGAGCTTGGTGTGGATCTTAATTGTAAATGTTGTGACATGATTATATCCAATATTAGGTGTATGGCTGGGGAAGAGGAGAGCATGGAAGGCTTGGGTTTGGTGACAATGACAAGAGCAGTAAAATGCTTCCACAGAAAGTTAATCTCTTAGCTGGAGAAAACATCATTCAGGTATAAAGTAATACCAATAGTTTCTCTACTCTTCTCATATTTTTGAAAGCTCTTATCAATCTTTTCTTTCTCAGGTCTCTTGTGGCGGAACTCATTCGGTCGCCTTAACAAGAGACGGTAGGATCTTCTCGGTAAGTTCTCTTAGAGAGAAGATAACATTGTCGGGTTATAAACCAAATGTCAATCTCTAAACCTCTCTTTTTTGTTACATTTGTGATCAGTTTGGCCGAGGAGACCACGGTAGACTCGGATATGGAAGAAAAGTGACTACAGGACAGCCATTGGAGCTTCCTATAAACATTCCAGCACCAGAAGGACGTTTTAACCACGCGGATGAAGAAGAAGATGGAAAATGGATAGCTAAGCATGTGGCTTGTGGCGGTCGACACACTCTAGCTATTGTGGAATGGAAGTTTGATGAGGAGGAAACAGAGTAACCAAAAACACAAAGTGGACTCTAGGGAGAAGCATCTGTTATAGAGAAAACGGGAGCAAAAGAATGGTTAAGCTTTTGACGCTCCCATGAATGTTGAATCTTATATGAAGAGGAAGAACTAATATATATATAACCCAATAAGATATTGTTTTTGATTAATATAATATAGGTAGAAAAAGAGAACAAATAAGAAAAAAGGAGAGAATCTGCAAACACTTAGATAACTTTGTGCCTGTTGTTGCTTGATCCTCTTGGTTTGAAGAGTTTTCAACAACCTTTAACAAGATGAGGAACACAAATAGGGAAGATGTACTTTGATTTTCTTGCTTGTCTTTGTCTTGATCTCACCCATGAAAAGCATCCACTTCCTCTCTTCTTCTTCTTCATCTTCATCTTCTTCTTATTCTCTTCTTCTTCTTCCTCTTTTACTTCTTCACTCATACTTTGCTTCTCTTCTTCTTCTCTTTCTTCATTGCTCATATCTTCCTTCTCTTCTTCTTTTTCTTTCTCTTCCAACTTTACATCCTTCAAAAACCATATAACTCTTCATCAACATATATTGTCTCTAGAAGAACTAGACTTAGAATTCAAACTTTTCTTACAATTCCTAAGTTATTAGTCTTTTGGGCAAGTATTTACAGAGTTAGATATACATGTATGTGTAATATATAGATGCATAAATACATGTAGGAGCTATGAAGCTAGCTAGGCACAGGCTACTACAAGGATAAGTGTACACGCATATAATCAGTGTCAAAGTATATAATACATGGAGAAATACTATAAAATATGAGATAATAGTCAGTCACGTGAGGGTTGGAGACAAAATCACGAGATGGGGTCTTATGACAGATTTTCAAGAAGAGATAGTTATAGCATTTGACGATACGGTCGTGTTTCTATGACCGTCATGTGTACTATGTTTCATTATACATGAAAGAAGCTTACTATTCATGTAACATCTTTACATATATACAAAACAAAAGCAATAATGCAAGAGTTTTATCGTGGTCTTGTTCTATGAAAACATTTGGTACTATCATTTCTAATTTGCTTTTCTTATCTTGCCAAAGAATCTAATTATTGTTGCACGACATATTCTAAATTTTATGCAATTATTAGTTCCCTGCAACCTTTTCATCTACCTCATCTTTATTAATTTAATACCTCCACATGTTTTTGTACATTTTTTTTCCTGAGAAATTAGTATATTACCAAAAAAATTCAGACACAGCTAAATCATATTGAATCAATCTTATATATTAATTAATTAAATAGTATATTTTAAAGTACATAACTAACTAGTTTACCAAGACTATAGTTCTGCTAGATCTTTTTGGGCTCACATGTTCAATTCTATAAATTGCAAAAATGAGTACTATCATGTGTTATTTTTAATCCATCATATATTTTTCTTTCTTTTTTTTTTAAATTGAGATTAAAGCAGTTAATAAGTGAAATCAAGGATTAGAGGAAAAATTGTTCGAGATTGTTATGACACATAAATACATATATATATACCTCTTGTTGACTTTCCAATTTGAGATTGAAATCCAACGGCGAATCATTAGCTTCCACGTGTCGTTTCAGCGACCGTTCCTTGATAGGAGGCGTCTTCGCCGGACTTGGGCTACCGGAGCTAAGATCCACCGACGTACTCTGAATGCCCACATCTCGCTTTAGCCCCAAAACTTTCTTCTCTGCTATAAAAACACCCACAAAGTTTTATCTTTAATCAGAAAAACCCATTTTTTAAAAGTTCTTGCAAAAAGAATGGGGACAGGTTTAAAACCATTCACCTCGAACAGGAGCATAAAGATCCTCGTGAATGACTCTAACGTTAGGATTATTATTGGGTTTGTTTTGAGCAATATTCAACAATGGACTGGAATTAGGGAACTGAAGAGGAGCAGACATGGTGGTTAAGTTTCTGAAAGATCTTGCACTTAATGTTTTAGAAGACAAACACTCCATTGGAACTTCTCCTGAAAATGGATTGCATATATATTTCTCTGCTTCGTTCCACTTCGAGTTCAACGCAAACCCTTCTTGTGCTAACCATTCTCTGTTGTTACTGTACATTGTCTTTGCTTGTAATGCTGCAACACACAAAAATTGAATACTTGTATTATTGTTTTGACTCGAATTAACGAGACGGGTTATATAAAGTTTCTAGCTTTGTTATGAAGAAAAGCTTAGATGGTTGGTGAAAAACGTACCTTTAAGTGCATTGGTGAAGGAATATGTTGATGGGTCAATCTCTTCTGTTATAATCAAAGAATTTGAAAATTCAAAACACTTTCAAAGGAAATGATTCTGATAGAAGTTATTAAGATAATAAGAGAGAGAGTAGTAAAGTTGTAAGTAACCTTTGAGAGTGTAGCCAGGAGAAGAAGCAGTACTAGAGATGTTGTTGAAGCTTGTTCTAAAAGAAGACTTGTGATGATCTTCTCGGAAGCTTCCAATGTATGAAGCAGAGAATCTTCTAGAAGTTGGGTTTTCACGGATTAGTCGAGCTCTTCGATCCCATTCTCTTAGGTTTATAATCTCAGGCTCATCTCCTCGCAAAGCCATGGAAACCAAATGTTTCTTTTTACTTTTTTAGAACAAAGCATATAACTTTTGAGCTAAGGAGGGAGAATGAAGCAATCAGGCAATCACTTATAAAAATATTTTCCTTTTTGAAATATTATTTTTTTATTTACCTTATCTTTTTAAAACAATCATATTGAGTATATACATATATATATAATATTAAAAATTGTTCGTCTTGACAGATGGAAAATATAAAAAGTTTTAAAGTAGAAAATAGAGAGATGTGAATGAGGTTGTTAATCAAATTGAATGATTGCAGAGCTCTGTATTTTAAAAAATACAGTATAGCAATTTTGTTTTTTCTTGGGTTGTAATCCATTTACAAGAATCAAATTGACTTGGCATTTTCTGCTATTTTATAGCAGATTTTTAAATTGATGGTCCTTCTTTCTCTTTAGTGTTTTAAGATCAATATCTTTTCTTATTTTTAGCTGTTTTTTTCAATATTAATTTTAGTATTGTTTTTGTAATTTTGATAATTTTTGTATTGTGAGGGTATAAGACAATGAATGAACCACATAGTTAGAAGTGACAGTAGTATTACTGGTACAACAAACTATTCATGTGTTGAAAAAATGGCACAGATTTTGGAGAGGTGGACACATGATCTTTTATGAGTGGTTAATAACACCACTTGAAATCTCACCAAATATTATAAAATCTTCACATCAAATGAAAAGTTGAAATTCTGATAGTAAATATATATTTATTTTCTAAAAATAATCTGATAGAAGACGACTTAATACTTACTCTAGCTGACTGCTATACAGACAATAAAACTAATGCCAACTAGTTTTGAATTGTCGTAGTTTTTACTAGAGTTCGATTTCCAAAAATCACAAATATGTGGTTTGGGGTTCTCTAAACTATTCATTGATCAAGATTATCCTAGTTAACACTTGGTGCTCACTAACAACAACATACAAAGTAGTTGCAAAACTTTTGTTTATTTATTTGCAATGAATTGATAAGAATAGACTTTTTTCCGACACAATTTAGGGTAATGAAGTACAAATAATTAATACTCACAAAGTAACAATGCTGTTGTGTCTGATAATAAACATATTAGAGCAACGAAAATTGTTGTTGGGCAACGAATGAGATTGAAATGGACCAAAGAAGAGAAGATGGCACATGGTAAAGGAGTTGGCAGAATGTGAAGAATGGATAGGATGATGAATTGATGATGGTCTTCTTTTGTTTTGTAATAGTGAAGCATATTCATTTTGATGTGATCGAATCCACTCTTTATATTTTTAATAAATATTTATAAATTGTGTGTTTGTGGTCGTACACATATCAATATCCATGTCCATGTGAATGTCACATTCATCATTCTTTTGTACATGTGGTGAATATGACTAACCATGACCATTTTTATATTCGATCTCTTTTCAAAATACTAGTTATCATTTCTTGAATCTCAAAACTGGGGATGGATGTTAATAATCCTAATGAAATTACTTTAACCTAACATTAGATTTTCATAACAAAATCAAGCTTTAATAATTTTATTTTATTTCATTATATTATTTTTAGTTTGAATTAAATGTTTAAGTAAATATTAATAAAGTAGAGTTCTTCTCAATCTGGTTACTAATGATTCAGATGTCAGGTTTTGACTTCTCCCCACTACATATAGTAGATTAAAAAAGAGATTTTAGTCGATGAACTTTAAGCTATATATCGGTTCGATCGAGAAATTAGATATTAATAAATTGCAGAAAGCCGCGGTTAGAATATAATTACAAAACATTTGGTTAAGGGAAAGGTAAAAACCGGAATAAAATTCGAATTTGAACCGGTTAAGGAACTGAAAAAGAGGGACCCACAAAAGAAGTTGATGATTGTGGTGGGCGCAGAAGAGGCATGCAAATGTAGGCATCACTTGTGACAGCTGAATTTAGGAAATCATTCATTATAAATATTTGTCTCTTCTTTTTTTTCTCCTTTAATATATTTTTTGTTATTTTTTCTACTTTCTTATTAATATTCTCACTTCTTGTTTTATCTTTTGTCTATTTTGTTGTTCATTTTTAAATAATTTTACTCAAGAAAATTCAAATTTGAGTAGATTCTTTCTCTTTTTAGGGATTTGTGGTAATAATAATGATCATTTTCTCTTTTTACACCTAAAGAGTAAGTTATGAATGAGCCGCTTTTCCAATGTTTCCTCTCTATATTTATTGCAGGAGATAGTACATTTACATGTTATCATTTCTTTACTTTTTAAATTGATTATTTTAAAAGTTATTTCAAAAAGTTATTTTTGAACTGAAATGTACCGAATTTTCATTTTGTTTTTATTAAATTATATATATATATATATATTTTTTGAAAGTGGTATATTCTATTTAAATGCAAGAAAGAAAAATTACAAGGGCTTGGCCCAGATAATGTTTTGGCCCAGATACATAAGTTAGAACTTAATCAAAAGAGGCCAATAATTTGAGAAGACTTGTTTTCGATGGTATTAACCCATTTCTTTCTACTTCACAGACGAAACGATGGTAGTTGGAGATCATTAATGATGGAGTGAATTCTTCTTAAGAGGCAGAGGAAGTGCAGGTGATCTCTAGACTCATGATCCTGATTACATAGTAGGCATGTTGGTGAGATCTGAAATCCCCAGCCAAGTAACTTATCCTTTGTTGAAGTTCTGTTAAGAACACATAACCACACCAAAAAACAATGTGTTGGGATTGATCCAGAGAACCATACAATTTTATGAGGCTTTAGGCAATTTTTGTTGATAATTGAAACTCCAAATGTGAGAATCCTGACAGTCAGTTAAGTGCATTGTTGTGAGAAACATTTGAATATTGACAAACTCTTCTGACATTGCAGGTGGAAGAATCCAAGAAGAACCATTCCAGAGAGAAGCAATTGTAGCTTGAGAATGAATTCATGTACGCATCATATCAGCACTAAGGTACACTTTTATGCTGACCAATCAATTGCCATTTCCTATTTTCCTCTTTATTGATCCGAATATATGGTGCTTAAAAATTTAATGAAAAATACGTACAAATTCAAGCTTGGTAAAATGCGAATTGATATAAAGTATAATCAGTTCAGGCCATATGGACTTGGTGTATTGAGCCCATAAAAGCCCAATAAGTAAGAGTTCATTCTGAGATTACACTTTCATTATAAGTAATGACTAAAAATACGATGGGCCAATGACTATATATATTCACATATGATTTGTGAATTAATTTTTCCAGTATTTGTGAAATTAACCAAGACGTTGAAATATTTACATGAAGAACTTATAAGCAAACATTTCTCAATAAAACTTCACATAAATTTTGTAAATTAAACATGTCTATTAACACATTTTACATACAAAGTTCTCTACATAATAAGATTACTACTATATATGTATAAATATTATATGTACATGTGTCAATATATGAGGTCTTACAAATTAAATAACTAAAGTACTAATTTCAAGATATCATATCCCCTCAAAACCATCTAAACTTTGGACTTAACCTAAACTCTTAAAATATAAGTCTTAAATCTATTTTCCCCTAGAACAAAATTCGAAACTCTATTTCTCCTTATAATGAAATTCGAAACTCTATTTCCCCCTAGAACGAAATTCAAAACTCTATTTCCCCCTAAATTGAAATTCGAAAATCTATTTCCTCCTAAATCGAAATTCGAAACTCTATTTCCTTTTAGAACTTAATTTAAAACTATTTTCCCCTCAAACGAAATTTGAAACTCTATTAGTATAAACAAATTATGTAAGTTTTTAAAAATGATGATTTGATATCGAATTTTAAAAAAATTTGCTATGAATGTAACGGTAAAGTATATGTTTAATAAATTCAAATCGAAATGAACGTTAAAAGGAGTGTTGCGCACTATTAGAAAGCCGAATCTTAAATTTATTGTTTCCTCATTGTATAAAGCTAGCGGGCAACGGTAACAATAGCTAGGTTAGTAAATGATGACTAATAAAATATATATATATTCCTTTGAGGGATATATACGAAACTAACAAAATATATCCCTTTGAGGTTGTAAGAAAATAAAATAAAAAGCTCATTCAGCTCACGATCCCAACCTAATTAATTAAGTAACTGAATCTGTTTGAAAACAAAAACAAAAATTTATTTACCTCTCAAACAAAATTTGAAACTCTATTTCCTGTTAAAATAGAAATTTTAAATCTATTTTCTCCTCAAACGATATTTGAAACTCTATTAGTATAATGTAACTTTTTAGTGAGATTAGACTTTCACTATATGCAACTCCTTTTTTTTTATAACCAAATTATATAACTATTAAATATACATGTGTCAAATTGCCAATATACCAATATATGAGGTGTTACTTTTTTTGTAATTCCAAGATATCGGATGCTTGACAAAACAGAAACTAATCACCCTACAATTATATCTATAATCAATGATTAGTTAACAAAACTAGTATTACAAAGCCGAAACTAGTACTTGATGCGTTGAACCGTACAGTACTGTTTTTAATTACGGACACAATCTTTGATTAATCCAAGGCCAAGATTTACCCTTATGATTTACTTAATGTTCAAGTTCACTGTTTAATCTAATACATGATTATTTAATTGAGATAATTAATCAAAGGAGACAAGATAAACAAGGTTGTCTGGATTATGTCAAACAGTAAGCATATGTAGTCACGCGAATATCACGTGCGGTTGCTTCTACATTTTCTACTGTATTTTCTTTTTTCTTTTTCAGCTTTAAATTAATGGAGATACAAGTATTTGTAAATTAGTAAATTAGTAAATTTATAGTGGAATGGAAAACGACGGAACATGAACTTTGGAGACAAAACAATTTCAAGACTGTCCCTGCCTAATTACTTTTTCTTTTGTTTCAAAATCATTGCATTATTGAAATTTTGTAGTAACTTATAAAGTCCTGTCTGGAAACATGAGATTAGTGATAAACAGGTCCCCGTATAATATGCTTTGGTATTTGAAATGTGATTAATAAATTTAATCAACAAACACATATGTTTAATAATTTAGAAAGGTTTAGTGGAGAGTTTGAAGCAAGTGAGGCCAGGTTCAAGTTATGTTTGATTGTATGGTGGAACACGAGATAAGACATGTGGGGATTGTGTTTTACTTACATGAGCTTAATTAATTGGTTTGATAATTCTATTAGTCTGGTTTTGATTGAAAAAAAGAAGTAATTATCACTTATCAGCCCAAGTTCCAATTTTGTTGGTTTTGATGAAGTCATTGATTATATATTTTATCCATTTTATTACAAGTGTTTTTTTCACTACTCAAAAGAAAAGTTATTTTTTCAAGAATTTTTAATTATTAATACACTATATTTACCTATATATACATACCTACATGCAAGTAAATGTTGCTTCAAATCAGTTCTCTTCTAACCAAAGTTTGTCTCTTCTCTGTTAGTCTAAAGCTATAGTATTAAGACGACTGAAAAAGTCTAACTTTCTCATCTGCAAATAGAAGCTTGAAAATGGAAATGAAGAGGACCATGATGATGAAGTCAGAGAGATCAAAGGAAAAGAAGAGATCAATAAGTAGAAGATTGGGGAAGTATATGAAACAACAAAAGGGAAGGATTTACATCATCAGAAGATGTGTTGTCATGCTCCTTTGTTGGCATGATTAATTACAACAACAACAACAACAACAACAACACGTGTGTGTGTGTGTGCGCATGTTGCTAATTAAGTAAGAAAAAGACTAGCTAGTGTGAAAAACCGGTTTGCTTTTTGGTTTTATTTTTGTGATGATCGTCTACCCAATTGTATATACCTCAACCCCATCGATTCGATCGTTGTTTTTCTTTAACTAATGTTGATCTATTTAATGATATGAAACACAAATATACAGAATATAAGTATTTTAAGTCTCTACAAATGGATTAAAATATACTTGAAATATCTTCTGTTAAAGGTATAACTACAGAATACACAATACAAATTATATTAAATTGTCAAAGATAATGACGTCTTCTTCAAATATATGCTTCTTTTACTGCTTGCAATACCGAATGATTGATCATCGCCATTGCAACAATTTTCCTTTTTGCTTAAGTTCCAAGTCATCTTTGTCATGTACGATATCATCATCATCATCATCATCATCATCAGTTTCATATTGCTGGTCCATTTGGCTATATTCTGAGGATGACCCATCGTCTGATGTTTGAAAAATCGCAATACTCTCGTTATTCTTATTTTTGAAAGATAAGCTTCTAGAACTTTCTCCGTACAATGGAAGAACATTATCTTTTGCCTTTGACGTTGACTCATCTATGTCTTTTCCAAGACTATAAGTCGAAGAGAGTTTCCTCTTCACGTTTTCCCTCTCTTGAACCAAATCACCGATTTTAGCAACCGCCAATTCCTCAGCCATTGATTCATTCTCAAGTTTTGTTATCGTTCTCTCAATTTCTCTTCCCTTCCTGTGCAAAAAACGCTGGAAACAAAAGTTGACTATAAAATACCGGAAAACAGAGATTTCTTGTGATGCACGTACGTAATGAAGTGTTTAACTTGTTACACACGCGAGGGTTTCTTACTCGCTTGTCCAAGAAAGCGCCTAAGGGACGACCTTGTAGCTTTTTCTTCTTCCAGAATATAAAACAGAACCTCACAAGAGCCGCAAAGAGGACCATAATCACGAACTCCAACAGTAAAAACCATATTATCGCTCTTTCATTACCTTAAAGAAAAAGATATATTGTCTCTTGAGATTTGGATATCAAAGATAAAAAGTTGAAAGACATGAGAAATTCAAGGGTTTTCAAATTATAAATAAGTTTACCAATGTAGATATCAAGATGCTGTGCTTCTGCAAACGAACAGCTAGATGATAGCTTCTCGTGTTTAAGACGACATCGAAATGGATTTCCAGTATTAGAGGCTGCAATGAATGCAAGAACAATCCTCTCGTCCAACACAAAGTATTGGAGATCTTCGTCTAATACCAAACTCGGAATTTGATCTAATACGAAAATCATGTTTTCAAATCATAAAGATCTATAAAAGTTCTGAAAATAGTCTTAATTAAGATTTTAGTTTTACCAGAATAACTCTGAGACCAGTAGATAGATCTCGTCACTGGAACTACAAGTGAAAAAACAGTGGTTTTTGGTTTCTTGGCGGATACGTAAGTATAATCTTCAATGACATGATTGATCTTTCCTTCTAGTTTTGTCTGAGAGACATAGACCGCATTGCCAGAGGAATCAAGTAATGGCTCTATTTGGATCACTGAATCTGTTACTGCGTGTTTTGGTATCTTATGAAGCTCACCTTCTCTTGAGAACGAATACAATGTCCCATCTAGAGAACCAATCGATACCCAACCTGTTAAAAAACAGTGATTAGATAAAGATCTTGTAAGTGAGAGATTAGTTTGATAGATTCGTTGATGAAACTGACTGTTTATGTCTATGACAGGGTCTGAACCAGAAGATTCAGCTAATGGACCAACGGTTTTTTGCCACAGAATGTCACCGGAAAACGAATCTAATGCGTAAACCAACGATTTTGTTGGGAAAACGACGTAGAGCAGACCATTATTTCCTGGTGTAACAGTGAAGAATCGATCCACTAGACTAAAATCTTGAATCCATTGGTAGTAAATGCCACGGAGAGATAATGAGTAGAGTTCTCCTTCATTGTTTGAAATCTGAAGAGAGGAACAATCAAGAACACAGCACTGATACACTGAGAGTTGAGAAGAATAAAGAGTAAGAAAGATCTTACATAGATGCTTGCTTCGCAAGAATCAATCACTGGTGGAGAATCAAATTTACAGTTATCGTAGTCTTTTCGACAACCTAATTGGTATCCAAATCGTTCGATTTTAGGCTCTGCAATCCAGAGTTGTTGCCGAAGCATGTTATAAGCGTAGAGACCGTGATCCTTAACCGTTATGTAAACCGAAGAACTCGATATGCTAACGGCGAAACCAAGAATTGTTTCACCGGGATCTAAGAACAATTCTGGTACAGATTTGGTTCCGTTTCTTGGGAAATTGATTCTCAAGATTCGATTCTCTGCAAGAACAAGCATCTGAAAAACAATCAGTCACTTTGAGAAACAGAGGAAATGGAAGAAAATAAAACAGAGTGATGGGAATGTACCTGGTTTAAACCAGAGTAAACTGGGGATAAATTGGTATTACATTTGAAATTCATGTGCACTGACCAAGCGATTGATCCGTTCGACTCGAAGGAGAAGAAGTCGTTGTCGGAACAAGCGTAGACTTTGCCGTCATCATCGATGATTGTCTTCGAGAGAACTCGAACAGATTTCTTCTTTTCGAATTGGTCTCGAATGATATTAAATAAGGCAATACTTATTTATTTTGCTCACAACAGAAATTGTCAAATGTGGCGGGAGAAAGAAATTACCTGGAAATTGAGAAACTGCAGAGGAGAAGAAGAAGAAGGAGACGAAAAAGAATCTGGAATTCACCATTGCTGCAAACTTTCTCAGATAAGTGTGCAACTGTAATTAGGGTTTCCACATCACAGAGAGATCATTCAACCGTAATTAGATACTAAACTAATCATAAGACTAATCTTTGAGAAGTTTTACAGTTCATGCTAGAAAGACCATGAATGCTTAGTGGTTTTTTAGATTTTGTTAGAAGACCAGAAAATATGCTTGTGACGACGGTTTACTACAGATTCATCAGATACACGATTATCGATTTGAACAAAACCGGCATGATGTTTACTCTTTTGTGAACAGACTACGTGTCGGCCTAAAAAAATGGCGCGTGTAGAAGAGGTTACTCGGATTAATTAACTGTAATGAGGAGGTTGGTTACTCAAATCCGGGCCGCATTAGTAGATATATTATGGGCTTTTGGGCTTTTCAGAACCGAAGTATCAATCAAATCTTTTTTTTTTATTCAGACAAGGAAACAAGAACAACAGAAACAATAAAAAAAACATTGGTGTATTGTCTAGAATACAAATGGAATGAGAGCCTTGATATGTTTGGGGAAATCATCGAACTTGGAAAGATACCAATTTCGTGTAGCAGAACTCCGACCCACGAGATAGAAAGTAGTTCCCATGGCGAAAGTAAATGAATAAATGGTTTGAGAGATCATGAAGAAGCTCCAAAACACAATGATCTCAAATAGATAGTGAGGGCATATGATTATATCAAAAAGACCTCCTTTTGGTATCTTGTATTCTTTCTTTCCATCTTCTTTCCTTAGTTTAGCTAGCAAACAATGGTGATACAGATTCCCAATGATTCCCACCACAAACATGACAATCCCAAGGAATTTCAGATCGAAACTTGGCTCTGTAAGTCCGAGGCTGAGATATTGACTGTATAGCATCAATACTGTGGATGAGAAATAGCTGCTTGTTATGACGAATACTGAGTCTACAGCCATTCCACCACTGTATTTGTGTATGAACAGAACCTGTTCGATGAAATGTGTCAGAGAGAGATAAGAAGCAATTATAACAACTTCTAATCACATATTTAGATTGGAGACTAAGGGTTTGTTGTTTACCTCGAAAACCCTTTTGAAGAAATGGAGGGCAAGTGCGGATTTGAGAAGAAGAAACCTGAGATCATCATTAGGTAAGACGAAGAAAGAAACCGAAGCGGCTAAAAAGGCAGGTGTATAAAGCCAAAGCATTCCATTTCGGCTTGAGATGCTACCAAATGGTTCTTGTTTTTGTGGTTGTGGTGATGATGATGCGAATTTGGAGTATTTCAGATGATTTCCTCTCGTTTCAGACCAACCAATCTTCGCAAGAGCGAGTAAACCAATAACGCTCATACCATTAAGCAATATCGATGGAGGAGGTGGATATACAAAACTCATCGCCATTTCCATTTTTAATTTTATGTTCTCTTTGAAAGAAATAAGCTAATTCTGCAATTTTGGATATCTCTTTGTCCTCTTCAATCTCTTCTATTAATAGCCACAAATTTTTTTCATTAAAAAAAAACAAATCTTACTTCTTAAGGATTTCATTATTGAGGACACACCGTACCGACACAAGATATGAGGGTGTCATGTCTCTGACTTCACACTTCTATTAATAATGTTAACATGCCATTTATACGTATGTGATTCTGTCTGACTTTGAATCAATAATGTAAACGTTTCCATATTTAGTAGGTGTAAGTCTGACTTTCAATCTAATTAATGTGAACAAATTATCACCATTATAATATTTAGTAGCTATACGTGTCATTCGTGCCGTTTCTCATCTTTTAATGGACTAACCATGTGCCACGTCGTTTGTATAAGGAAGAGAAGGACTGCACGCCGTTTCCATGAAAAACAATGAATTATGTGTTGCTTTTTTTTTTTTTTTTTTTTC
>WJSH01002219.1:135183-146537 GCA_009757365.2 Lepidium campestre
ACTAGCATGTATGGAAAAATGAACTCAACCAATAGGATACAAATTGCATTCTCAAACTTGAATTCCCAAAATTCCAGATATGAAATACAAAAGCCTACACACTATCCAAAGTCTTCCTCTACTCTACATAATTGAGTTTTTCTTATATAGAAAAAAGCTATGGAATTTATAATCCTAATTAACTACATTAAATAACTTCTTACATAACACAAGCCTATACACTTTCAGAGACACAACATTCCCCACTGCCCCCACCCCACCCCCAAAAAAATCATCTCTATTTTACAAAAACAAACAAGAATCCTTTAAGATTCAAGAAACAGAAACATCTTCCTCTTCTTCAAATTTTCAATTATAGGTTTTATCTAGGACCAGAGAGCTCCATTGCTTGCACAAGTAAAGTAGAGTCATCAGTAAGATCAGAGTATCTGTCTGAAGATGACATCAATTCATTTATCCTGTTGCTACACTTTGAAGTACTGTCTGATCTTTGAGAAGCTTCCCATCTTTCTGCAAGCCCATCTCCTTCGAGCATCCGAACAACTTCAGACATTTTGGGTCTATGTCCGGGCATATACTGTGTGCACAACAAAGCTACTCTTACCATTTCGTCTAACTCAATCTCATCATAGCTCTTCTTCTTCAACAACTCTTTATCCACAAGAACTTCAAGTTTCTTCTCTTGATGAATTTTTTTAACCCATTCAAGCATGGCTCCTTTCTGGTTAGCCGCTTTACCAAACTCAAGTGCTCTTTGTCCGGTTACAAGCTCAAGAAGAAGAATTCCAAACCCGAAAACATCTGTTTTCTCAGAGGATTGACCAGTTGAGAGATATTCAGGAGCAATATGACCCACTGTTCCCCTAACTGCTGTTGTGACATGAGAATCTTGATGATCCAAGAGTTTAGCTAAACCAAAATCGCCAACCACAGCTTCACAATAGTCATCAAGAAGTATATTCGCTGCTTTGACATCGCGGTGGATAATCTTCGGATCACATTGCTCATGAAGATACACAAGTCCTCTTGCAGCTCCTATCGCTATCCTCTTCCTAATGCTCCAATCAAGAACCGGCTTTGCTTTCATTCGAGATGCAACGCTTCCATTAGACATGTAAGGATAAACCAGAAGCTTCTCAGCTTGCGTGATGCAGAAACCATAGAGTTTTAGGAGGTTTCGGTGAACAGCTAAACTAATCATCTCGACTTCTGTCTGAAACTGAATTTCTCCTCCTAATGCATTTCCATCTTTAAGCCTTTTCACTGCAACCACAGTACCGTCTCCAAGTATTCCTTTGTATACATTTCCATAGCCACCTTTCCCCAATAAGTTCTTACTACTGAAGTTATTCGTCGCAATCTGAAGCTCCCTGAAACCGAATCTCCTCAGGTTTCCAAGAGAAACTTCCTCATGATGATTCCCATCTGATGAAACATAATAAACGAACTTTCTCTCACATGAATCTTTTAATAATGTTCTATGCGAGTTAGAAACTAAGAACAAACCTTTAACATCAAAGAATGTGTTTTGGTTTTTTCTTTGTCTCCACCATAGAAACAAGCCAACAACAATGAAGATCAATGATACAACTCCAACGCTGGATCCAACAGCGATTGCCATTTTGTGATTCTTCGATCTGCCTGCGTATAAAGGAGCTGAAAAGAGAAAGAAGTTGTTAGTTAAGTATTTATTATCCCAAGATTGCAGTTGTTTCAAGGAGTTAGTTACTTATTTACCTCCAGTTTCATTCAAGTTCATAGACATTGGTATCAACGTAGTTCCATTGCAGTCTGGTTCAGTACCCGTCGGACAGATTAGAGGGTTCCCAACGATGCTGTAAGAGACAATGAAAGTTGATCATAGAGATGGAGAGAGAGTGAAAGAGTGAGACATTAAGGGTAGATCAATCACCTAAAAGTTTTTGGAGCAAATCTTGGAACAGGGCCACTAAGATTGTTGTATGATAAATCACTGAAAAAAGAATAGATCAAATCTCAACAGTCCAATATATGAATTGCTTTCTTGTCAATGTAAACGGTCTAAGATTAATTAGCTTACAGAAAGGCAAGTTGAGTCATATTGGATAGTGACTGAGGAAAAACTCCAGAGAGAGAATTGTTGTTAAGTCTCCTGATGATACACAATATGACAATTCAAGATCACAAATTCCTTTAAAAACAATCCAAGTTAAGAAATCCATAAGAATTTTTACTATTCTTACAGGTATTGCAGGCTTCTTAAATAGCCTACTGAAAAAGGAATTTCACCGCGGAAGGAGTTATCAGAGAGATCAAGAGTCTCAAGCCTCGTAAGCCGACCAATCTCAGAAGGAATTTCTCCTGTTATGTTGTTGTTCTGCAACAGCCTGCGAGAGAAAAACCCAGCCATCAGTAACGCACACACAAACACACACAAATATAGTTAAAGTAACAAAACATTACAATGATTTAGTAATGAATATGTACTCACACAATCCGAAGATTTGTTAAGTTGGTAATGCTCGGAGATAATGTACCAGATAATTTCTGACTAGGTGTGCCCCTGTACGAACATTGAAAGCATTAGTTTTTCCTTCACGTGAACTTGCTTGTTCCTCATCAGTATAATATATGAATGTAATAATGTAAATGTGTAACTTACAAGCCAATGACAAAGTTTTCTGAAGAACAAGTAATCATTGTCCAACTACATGGATCAACAGCATCTCTATCCCAGTTATCAAGAACACCATGAGGATCATGTAATGAAGCTTTTATGTCCATCAGAGCTTGCACTAAAACAAAGAAATTTAATCTCACATTAGCACGCCTATGTAAAAGACCCATTTAGCTCAAATTGAACAACTTTATATGAATTCCCACCAACTATAAAAATTTCAGAAAGACCAAATATCAAACACTTCATCAACAAAAGTGAGAATGTGTGGTATTACCTTCAAAGTTAACTCCTTTAGGAGAAAGCAACCCATTAACAGAGCAGAGAAGGCATAAAAATCCCAAGAAAAAAACTAAAGATCTTCTTCTTATCATCATAACTACAGTACTCTCCATTGTTGAATCAGAGAGAAAGGAATGAGCAGAAAACAAGATGCGTCCAGTTTCCAGATAATCTGGTATTTGATGGAGAGAGAAGAGAGAGAGAGATTGGAAGAATCAAAAACTAAATCTTTATGTTCTTTTTTTCTTTAAAATTTTGGGTTAAAATATAAAGATTTCAACATCAAGAAAAATTGCTTTCCATGGCAGAAGAACCCACTTTCACCAAAAGCATAAATCTTTACTAAAAAACTAATTTATAAATGTCAGAAACAATATTTATATAAAAAAACCAGATTCATTGGTAGCCTAAAGTGAAATTCATAGCATGCTTGTCGATAAAGCTTGTGTGTGGGGAGACCGTTAAAAAAGTACTAAATCTTAAAAAATATTAATATTTGCCCATTTTCTTGTAATCGACAATAATAGTCAGTAAAGCAAATCTTATTTGTATTTCAAAAATAATAAAAGGGTAAAACGGGAAATTAAAATACTGTTTTTTTGCTAGCTGCCACTCTGTCATGTTTTTGTCTATAGTTTTTTCTTTTTTCTTTGAATAAACAAGTCTATAGTTTTGAGTTCTAGTTTTTTTCAAAACTATACATGTATAATGTATATATTATACTTTTAAAATCTACAAAAAAATATTTAGGTTTAAAAAAGTAGAATATATTTAGGTCTAGAATGAACAAAAAGCAGAGCGATGATGGATTACTTGGGAGAAACGAAATCCAAGATTCCATGGCTTGGTCTCTTTACATAAAGTTTATTAAATCCTCAGTATTTACATGTAATGAATATTTGGGATTAATATGTTTGGAGAATGTGAGAAGGTCGATGAGAAAGATTATAGTATGAAAGAGGAATTCACTATTACACTTAAGATATTTAATTGATTGTGTTGCCCACTCAATTCTCAGCATCTTTGTCTTCTCGATGTGTGGAAATACCAAGATAATATATACGTTTTGAAACTTGGATCTTTAATCTTCTTAAACCCCAAATTACACTCTAGCCAATTGTGAATGTATGTATAGTATTCTTGCTTTCTATTTGTTTTTTTTGGGGTCAGAAACTAAAGTTTCTTACTTTTTTAAAATTCTTCTTTGATGGGAAACTTTGGCCTTTTGCATGGAAAAGAAATAGATTCGAAAAATTCCACTAACACCTGACCATCACATTTAACTTCCATCAAGGAAATACTAATATATATACATAAGACCGTCAAATTTAACCCACTATTTTTAGTTTTTACAATTACAAAATGTATTTTTTGGATTAATGTGCAAAAATATGTTCACTATAAACTATTTCGATGTCTTGTAATAATGTAATTAAAAAAAGAAGGTAATAAGATAAGGCAGAATCCAAGTTTAGGACATTAAAATTTGTCGAACCCGCCCGTCGTTTTCATGGGTTTTTGTCTATGGCTATGTCTGAGTTGGCTCTAATATTATGACAACCATTTGTATTTGTTCTAAGTATTTATGGTTTATTTTAGTTTCCTTTCGTTAAGTTAAATATTTAATTATATCATTCATTAAAATTTGTTGTTTTTTAATGATTCAAATCATGTTAAAATTGTCAACTTCTTCTCCATTAAGTGGTTAAATGCTTTAACTAATGGCCAGATATCTGGAGCTGAAGCTCAGATTCTAAATTTATGGTGAACAATATATACTGTAATTTTTTTCTGTTCAAATATTACTTTCCCAAACGTGAATTCGTAGTCAAGTCTTTATAGTTTGGTCTCCACGTGACACGGTTTCTTAAAACTCGATTAATGAGAAACAATCATTAATATTTAATGCTCTTTTTCGTTCTTTGATTTGACGTTTGATAGAAAATGAGTTCTGTGAATTTCAGGAGAAACAAAACTAAATAATCATGAATATATATAAGTATAAGATTACAAAACATGACATTAAAGATTGTGCAGAATATGCAGATACAGAAGAATGGTTCCCAACTTGAGCCCTATTATGCATAGGCTAAACTGTCTACCTCAACTCCAATGGTTATGATGATTTTTTATTACATTATTGGCCATCATTTTGTTTTGAACTCACCATTGATTTCTTTTTAGAGTTTTCCATATAGTTTTTTAAAATCAAAATTTTATATTTCATGTCTGAAAATGTAAATCAATCATACAAATTCATATATTCTTTAAAATTATGATGAATAATATATCAGATCAAAATGTTTATGAAAAAAATTCAAATATATTTTCAACAATTTAAAAATCTAATGTATATGAACGTAAAACTTATTATAAAAGTTACATTGCATATTGTTCATTATTATTGTATTTTTGAAGTTGTAAAACACGGCAACTTCAAAGTTTTTTTTGCAAAAAAATCATTTTTTATATGTATTCTGTAAATTAGTACAAATATATCAAGTGATCTAACTTGCTTATGAAGATTCAAACTTTTTCTTTCATTTACAGTTATTAAATTGTAGATACAATTGGCAATATACAATATGATACATTGGCTAATTGCCTAACACTTTGTTTGTTTCTCACTTAGAGTTTTGTAGTTGTCTTTTTTTAACTCACCTAATTGTCATCAAGTTCCTTGTAATCGAGGAAAATGATATTTTATTAAAGAAGTATACAGATTTTTTCACATCCAATTAAAGACATTTTATTTACTTGATTCAAGGTTGTTTTCTTACAATAATAGTAAGTATTAATAATAATTAATACGGCATAATTAAGAGGTATATTTAAAAGTATATGAAAATGCTTTTCTTATTTCGAATATTATACTTTTATAAAGTCATGTATTCAAAGTGGACTATTCATCAAGTAGACAATAACAAACAAGTTATAATCATATTGTCTTGACGAATCCGTTGAAAGCCTGAAATGTTTAAATTAAATTTGGGTCCAAAAATTAATCAATAATTGTATATGCATGGTTTATTGGAATGTAATGATTCATGAAAATGAATCGTCGAAACAACTTTCCATCATTTTCTTATCCATGTGATTATTACATCTCAAAACGTCACATTATTATTACTTAGCTTTGATCTTTTTCTTGTTGTAAAGAAACTATAACTCTTCAGAATAGTAGTAAATCATCAGCAAAGGTTTTAACGTGATTTAAGGTTATAAATATGTGGTTATATCATAATATCTACGCTTTATCAGAATTTGTAAATTTGGTTTTAATTATGATGTAATGTATTCTAAACGGTGAAGTACAATTTAAAAACGGTGCATACTTATGATGTTTTTCTTTTGATGATTATCTTTTTCTCAAACAAAAAAAATGATACATACAAATTTTAGGAGGTAACTTTTATGACTGATAGTTGTTGAAAAGAAAATAATTCTTTGGATCATCACACATAAACTCGTGTAAAGAATTGAAAGTAATATTGAAATTGATGTATGAGTAAATTACAGATTTTACGTAAACGGTCCCAAGCAAGAATGTAACTAAGCGTGCCTTAGTGCTTACACAATCGATTTCTTTCCTCTCTTTTTATAGCTTTTTCCGGGAAAGTGATAGAAACTTTGTCTCCTTTTTCAAAGAATTGAAACCTTTAACCTTCTTTTCTCTTTCTTCTAACACCAAAAGAAGAAGAATATCAGAGCTTTACTTCAGAAACTAGAAACCCGCCGAATGAGTCCAAGGGTTTGAAACGGTCCCCTTTTGCTAAATAGCAACTAATCATAAAGGAATGATGATACATCTCTCTCTTTCTTTCTTTCTTTCTTTCACTCTTTTGTCTCATTGCTTGTAAGAACATCAATCAAAGCTTGTCCTTTTATGTTGCTATGTCACTCTCTCACCGATCTGTTCCTCCTCGTTCCGTCCTTTTTTCTCCACACTCTCTGTAGATATGAACAAAAGAGTTTGCAGAGATGATGCTATTGACAATGAGAATGAAAACGGTGCAAAGTTTCAAACATTTACACACAGATCAAGATGGAGCAAAATAGAACGATTTAGATCGTGACAAAGACTAACACTACAATGCAAGATGAAATTCCCTAACGGACCTAAGGGTTGTGGTCCTGATTCTCTATCAATTATCAAAAAAGGACAAAGACTATGGAACTTAAACCCTGAGTCCATCTCTGTTTAATTTGTTTTGGTGCCTAAATCTCTCAGGCCCATGAAGGGTTACAATAGGCTTTGTTAATTCTCCTCTACAACATAATGAAGCTTCTTTTTGGACTTCTGAACATCATTCACCTTTCAAGTTCTAACTTAACTAAACAGAGACAATGAGACTTTTATAGACACAGATCTCATCACAGAGCTTCCAATTTGGTACCATGACCGCTTGATAATGTCAAACACAAGTATCTGATCAATGGAAGATACACTGGTACAGAGGAAAACACTCAGAACAACATGAGCATCCAAGAAGCAGATGACGATGAGCAAGTGAAAAATGAAAGAAACAGATTCCCTTGAAATTATTTTGCCAGTGCACCAAGTTGATGAAGACAGTTAACTAGTTATGGTGATACAAGTAAACAAAAGCGAACAGTGATAAATTTTTTGAATCAAATGCCCAGAAAACAAAAGACTTGAAGGAACGTAAACCAAAACTGGACCTAAGCAGAAGCAGCCAAAGATTTTTCTACAGCAGATTCATTAGGTTTCATGGAATTGAAGAGTTCTAGAACATCTGCATTGTTACGGATATAGTTTGGGCACAGAGAGAGTAAATCCTGTGCCTCACTGTGCCTTGCAGACTTGAGCATAGTTTCAAATACACGCAGAACCACTGAGATAGATGGAAAGTCCTTTGAGGTCATAACCTTCAGAAAACCGAGAGCTTCGGTACTTTTTCCAGTTGTTGAGAAGTAATTCATGAAAGGGTCAAGGAAAGGAGGGAACCCATGATCTTTCATTATTGGTAGAAGACTCAGTGCTTCTTCAAACCCACCATCTCTTGAAATCTTCTTCATCAACAGATTCTTCACCAAGATTTTGTACGTGCTATGACGAGGTTTCAGCTCATTTTTCTTTACTTGCGCACATAAAAGCTTGTATGCATGTCTTGCTTGATTCCTGTTGCAATTAGCAAGCACCAACTTCTCAAATGCATAATCAGCATAAGATACTCCTGCTTTTTCAACCATTTTCTCAAAACACACAAAAGCTTCATCAAGTTCCCCAGAATCACAATACCCTTCAACAAGAGACGCCATTGCCTTGTCATCCAGATTACTTCCTGATGCTTCCATAAAGTCTACAAATTCATCACTTTCGTCTTTCTTTCCCTTACGACTAAGTTTTGATGCGATCATGCTCTGTAGATCACCACTTGGAACGTAGCCTTCACTCTTCATTGCTTTCAACACCTCGATGCTCTGAACAACCCCATCCACGCTTGTTAAGGACTTTAAGACAGATTTTAGCAAAGAATCCGTCAAAACATTACCATTTTTAGTATAAACTTTCACAGCTCTCGCAAACAAATCCATATCTAAATTCTTAGCACTGACAATTTTCTTAAGCAACAAACAAAAGCAGTGTGGGGTGGGTTTGTTACTACTACTACCCTCCAGTACAATCTCGAACAAGTCAACAGCTTCCTTGATCAGTTTAGTCTGGCAGAACCTCGTTGAAACTCTATTATAAGTCTCTATTTCCACTTCATAACCAGCATTCCTCATTTCTTCGACGATGTTCTGAAATCTATCAAGAGATTTTTCTTTTCCCAAAACCCTAGCAATAGCATTATAGGTTTTCTCATCATGCTTAGAGAGACCAGACTCATCTATCCACCGGAAGAACAACAAAGCTTTCCTGGGTTCTACATCAAGACTTTCCACAATCATCTTCACTAAATCACTTTGAAACTCAACATTCAGATCTCTCACCTGTTTCTCGACATCATCACTCCATTCTTCCTTCATTACAATCTTACATACCCTATCGCAAACGTTCTCTGCCGAATTATCTAAAACTCCTGATGCGAAAAGCTTTCTCAGCCTCGCCAAGTCACTCTCCATCCCATCTTTCTGAAATTTCTCACCCACTTTATCTCTAACATTAGCCGACAAACCATGTCCTTTCTTCTTCATCGCATCAACCAAATCCCAAAACTCATCAACTAGTCCATTACCACCCAGAATACGCAGCATCATGTTATAGTTTTTCGAGCTTAGTTTCCCAGGAGAAGCCTCCATAATCCACTGGAAAAAAGTTTTGGCAACATCAGGATTCGATTCGAGCTTTCTCAAGACCTTCAAAGCTAACTCTTGGCTAATGACAATATCACTCGACTCCAACTCTTTGCTAATCTCATCCTCACCACTTAATCTGCTAAAGATATCAATCACTATATTCTCAGCACACGATTTCTCTTCAATCGCAGGCTCGGAGGAGAAGCTTCGACTAACTGATTTCACCAGAGAGGCAGAGCTCGTCATTGGGGATCTTAAGGAACCAAGTTGTTCACTTTGTTGCAAAGCTCCTACCCCAAAACGTAGGTGAACGAAAGAAGAGAAAGCTCGGGTTGAAATGGAGGTTACCTGAAACTGAGAACAAGGGGAAGGATAAGCAAGATGATGCCGATGGTAGCTTCGAAGAAGCAGCAATCTCCATTGTTGATATTTCATCTCTAATTTGATCTGAGTTGCCAAAACAAGCAAAAGGGTTTTGTATATTGGATTTGATCTGAACTAAAAGCTCGATCCTTTAGAAAGACTGGAGACGGGAGGAACAGCTATTGCAAATCTCAGGGAAATGTTAGGGTTTAACTGAGGATTTTGATTTTTGAGGTAATGAATGAAACCAGCTAGCTAAGACAGAAGGTTCTGTTGCGATGACGCGAAGTAAAGAAACAAACAAAAAACTTACGATAATTAATCAATTTTAGCCCCTAGTTTCCTTGGGGTTACCAGGTTTTGTCATATAGCTTTTAATTTGATCAGTATTTACCTTGACCACAACGATTTAGGAAGGCAACATGATTGACTATAGTGTCATATAGCTTTTGTCACTACATGTTATAAATAATTCTTGATAGTTAGTCTTACATGTCTTCATTTTTGGATATTTTGGGATTTTTTTTTTAGATATGAAATGATGAATCCAAGTAGTGATTTTTCATTCTGTAATTTTGCTTTTATGAACTAATAATTTAACTGAGAACATCAATAAATATATGAACATTATGCCTAATTGCCTATAATACTTAAAAAGTACATATATTAACATTGATGAAGCGGAAGCTATATACATAAACATCCAAACATTAATTCATTTCATGGGAGAAACATTAAAACATTACAACAACACAAACAAGAACAGCAACAATTACGAGGAAGATTATTTGAAATTCCAACAATTAATTAGAAAAAGGAAATTATTATAACTTCCAAATTTTGATTAGGATCGCTACTTGTTCATGCCAGTCTTATCCTTCACGAAATTAACACCTCCTGCTGCTGCGTCTGATATACTCTTTCCAGCCTATAAGAATACATACAAAACACAAATCAGGAATCTAAGTACATGTAAGCTTATAAAGACATATGTGAGTGTGGATCGTTTACTTGTTGTGCGGACGCTGTAGCTGCAGAAGCAGCATCCTTGGCTTTGTCCAACAGAACATTGCTCTTCTCCTATACAAACCATTTATTGTCAATTACAAATTCATAATTGCAATTTGTGTGAAAGAGAGAAAGAGACCTCAGCTTTTCCTGCGGTCTGACCGGCTTGGAAGGCATTCTTATTGGCTTCAGACATTTTTTCTATAAACTTGTTTTAAGTGAATTTAGTAGTTGTTGTTGTTGAAGATGAGGAGATATTGTGGTTTGTATTTATAGGCCAAATGGAGATATTTTAGTGGTGACACGTGTAATCTGAAACCACGTGGGTAACGAGTAATGGTACGATCAGCTTTGGCTTATGTCGGTAGCTTTTTATTGGCTGTTTAAGACTCCACGTGACGTTTTTGTTATTTATCAGACTCTTTCTGTGAGTGGTCCTCTTGCCTCAGTCTTTCAATCTTTTCAAGATATCTCGATATTTTAGTAACGTGAGTTTGTTGCATCTGCGTTTGGCAAACATTTCGTGTTTTTGTTATTCCGGAAGATCTCTTACATCATCAAAACAACTTTTATTAATATATACGGAGTATATATGAAAATAAAGTTTATTGCGTTTAGTAAAAATTGTTCCGTTCACGCCAAAATGAGAAATGAAGTTAGGCATGCGCACTGTATTTAGCAACTTAAATGTTGCATTTGCCGAACACTCCATATTTTTCATTTTCACAATATTTATAGCTTCTAGTAATTTGGTTTTTTTTTTTTTTTTTTTTTTTTTTTT
>WJSH01002219.1:146577-157695 GCA_009757365.2 Lepidium campestre
TTTTTTTCTATAAAGGCAAATATGTATATCTTGAATCTTCTTGCTATAACATGTAATTTTCCAAAGTGTAGGGACTCAATGTTTTCCTTTCTTTTAATTGGTGTAGAATAAAGTTTTTGCCTTGAAGTAGATAACAATACGCAATCACGATCAATAACATGTTTATTGTTCAGTAAGAAATTTAGAAGAAACATATAGTTCTTGTTTGACAGAAAGAAAAACAAATAGTTCTTGTAGAAATAGTTACATGATTAAACCATTAAATATTAAGCAAATTGCTCTATTAGTAAAACACAATAAAATGTCTAAAATCATGAAAATGATCATAATGATAGATGATAGTTCATACGATTCGATCATCCGAATTCAGATAGACCAGACCACTGGTTCAAGGAGAAAAAAGAAAAGATATTAAAGACATTATTCGGGGGAAAAAACAACCAAAATTAAAAGATTGTCTCCAGATTCCCTATTCCTTCTCGTCCTCGCTGTTGCAGCTACTGTTGCTGCTCCACTCACATTTCAAGGTAGATCTCGGAGAGCTGCAATACCTTCCTAGCTTCTCAAATCTCTGATACATCACTGTTCCTCTCTCTTCTCCAAGCGACTCAATTGTTGTCTCACTGCATCCGTAATCGTCCAAGTCAACACAGACACTCGAGTCGTATCCATTCTGTGAGTGGACAGCTAGTGAGAATTGCTTTGGCTCGAAGCAAGTTAGTACCTTTGAGACCAGATGGCTCAAGTTCATGGTTGTGAAATCGTATCCCACTGCTTCAAAGCTAGCGTAGCTGAATCCGTCTTCTGGAGTCACATGGATGGTGGATATTGCGTCACCTTCGACGCTGTTCATTGAGTAGCCACAGGGCTCAAACTCAAAGTCACAGATTTGGGATTGAGGAAGTATCTTTCTGATGCCAGAGTTATCAGTCATTGAACCAGCTGAGCTTGATTCGTTCTTGTAGAACACGGACGCCTTCTCTTTGTCCAGACCAGTCATACACATCTCGAGCGTGTAGACATTGTTGTTGTTCCTGTTGGAGTTGCTAGCAGAAGAAGCAGAGTAAACATGCCATTTCTTGGTTTCATCGTCATTACCCATCAAGTATGCAATACTGTTCAAACCCAGCTTAGCAAAGTGACCATCAAGAACAGAGACTTCTTCAGAGAAGTTGCGGTGTGGGAATGGTTGGCCTCCAGGACAGAGGAAGCTCCCACGAGTGTACCTCACTGACTTGACATCCAATGAGAGCTCACTGGCTAACCTCAAGAGTGGTTCGATAGAGAGGAGGAGCTTTGTTGTGCCGCAAGTCTTGATGATAATCTTGTATGGGAAGATAAAGAGACTGGACTCAGAGAGTACATAAGAGTCGAGCTGATCGTTTGAGAGAGATGAGACGATCGTGCACTCAGCTGGCTGAAGGATCTCGTCGATCTGTGATTTGGTGAGGGCACGGAGCCCTTTTCCTTGACTGTCTAGAAAGAGACCTGGCTCAAAGAAAGTAACTTCGAGCCGCTTCTCGTAGCCTTCGAAACCGATTGCAGAGACTGACATGGCCAAATCGCTTTGTTGTTGTTGTGAGAGGAGGAGGGGAATTGGGAACCAGAGCTTTGACAAATGGAGATTGTAATTGGAAAGCAAGTTGAGTGTCTAAAATGATTAGCAGTACTCAGGATGGCCTCTTAGCGCAGTTAGAGTAGACAGAAGATTTGAATTTCTTGATTCCACCGTATGGACGAACGTCTTCAATGCTGTAACCGAGGGGAGCTTCGTAAAATAAGGAACTATTGCTAGACTTCTTATTACCACCTTTCGATTCCATCATAATCTCATTCACGCTTTCTGTAAGAGCAACAAATATAACAGAGTTAGCCAAGGGAATGCAAATATATGATTAGATCATCATAAACATGCAATGCTTCTGTTTGTAAAAAGCCAAGAAACCCAGCAGTTTTGCTTGAAAAGAGAGGTTTTTTGGCAAGAGGATAATACATTACACAATGGATCGAAATTGATTGGGGTTACGATTACAATAAACGTCAGATATAAAAGATCTGCTACTTTTCACAACAAAATCCAGATATCTCACCAAGACATTATCAGATTTATCTCATCACATCGATGTCAAACGAGCAATTACCAATACACAAACCCTAATCTAATGATCAAATTATGCCGTAACAAAAAAAAAACAAGGGATCAAGCAAATAACAGGAACGAAATCGTTCATCGTTAAGAGACTTACATGATATTAGGTATATTGATCGTGATTCGGTGTTCTTCTTCTCTTTTCTTTATCGATGATTTGAAATAAACGAAACCTGAAAACAAATCAAACCCCAGATTAATCAATTGATCAAAACCACGAAAATCTGAATAGAGTAAACGAGAAGATCTACGACAATACTACTCTAAGATGACTACAAAGAAACAAATCTCAAAAGCTAAAGAAACAAAACCTTATATCTGGTGATTCTGAAAACTCTAAAGGACTCTGGTAACGATGATGAAAAGAGAAACGAGTTTGTGATATTGATGAAATTAGAAGGTAGAGAGACTTGTTTATATAGTCTCCAGCCCAGATGCATTGTGCGGGTATTAGGGCTCGATAATTACGTATTTACCCTTATAACGTTTTACATAATTACCCTTTACCCCTTCTTTATGTGGAAAGATTGTTGGTGCGAGATTCGCAACGATTCTTAGCCACAAAGCCAATAATAGTATTAAATCTTTTTTGAATTAGCTATTTTAGTCATTTAATAATACATTTATAAACGAAAAAAAAGATGACACGCGTATTATTCGAAGCAGCCACGTTGAAGTCTTTGATACTCACGATGATTTCTGACCACGAAAAAGATAACAGCTAATAAATTATAATATCTCGTTTAATTTAGAAATTAATATTTTAGTCGAATACGAACTTTAATGAAATTTAATAGATTTTAGATCTCCAAGATAGGTTAAGCCACAGAAATATTACAGCCAATAAAAAGAAGACACGTGTACTAGAGGGGACCACGGAATCAAATTCTGTTTTTATTAGGCTCTTTTCTTTTTAAGTTTTTTTACAATGATCAAAATGACCCTCTAACATCCCGTGACTCATTCATGATCTATTGGTCAAAAGTGAAAAGTAAACCAAAATCAATCAATATTCACTTTTTCAATCAAGAATCAGGCTTTTATCATGGTTTTGTAATAATATAAAATTTGTTATTTGGGTTGTTATTTCAATCAATCTTGCTCTCAAATTTCCTTTGAAAGTCATTATAATCCACAAAAAATTATTCTTGCATCAATGAAAAAGTGAAAGAGAGGCATTACAACTTTACAACATTCTTGGATAATGAATGCATTGATTCACACTACTTTACTAAGAGTAAATTTTTTGAGCCAAATATTCTTTATTCTAAACAAATTGCAAGTAAAGAGCATAATATTACTTTACTTACACACCAATGATAGCACAAATGGATCTTGAGGACCCATTCTCTGGATTGATGGAACCATAAATGGAAGTAGCTTTTTGAGCCAAAGATGGTTGCTCTAAGCAATTACAAATAAGAAGAAACGAGAACCATGCCCTTAAAACAGACCCATCCTCCACAGTTCGGATGAAAATACAAAACAAAAAGCCTCACACACATCTCTCATTATCTTCTCAAACTATTTGTTTAGCGGAATGCAGTTGAGCAGATTGTATAATAAATGAATGCTTACATATTATCATCCGAGATTTAAAAAGGATTCAGGGAACTGCAAAGACGTGGAACAAAAATCTGCATTCTTTTAAGAGTTAGTAGAGAGGTTTGTTCTTGACGAAAACGTTATCTTACAAGACTACAAGTTGATTTTCTTACAAAAGAAACAACTTCTATTGTTTCACACATGAGTAGCAAAAAAAAGAAAGAATAAGAAGAATCTTCAGTGACTTTGGTTTCCTGATTTGATTCAACAGTATCAAACTCTATAATTGAACCGGGTTGGCAGTTGGAGCCAATATAGCTACGTCCTTCTCACAATTCTGTTTCATCTCTTCCAAACGCTTTGATACTTTGATGGAATAAGCCAACGGAAGCAAAGTATCAGGATCCATGGCATCTTCAGGGAAATTCCTTAGAGCATGCATGAGTTCTTCAAATGGCAATTTCACTAGGTCATCATGGCAATACTTCAACAATGCTAGACCGACTTTAAACACGATTTTAACTCCCTGTACCAAGAAAAGACACAAAGATATGATACAAAAGAAAGAGACTTTTGAGATGCTAAGATGTTGGTTTTGATTTACCTCGGCTAGAAACACATCCCAGATTCGTAGAGCCAAAGGGAATGGAAATGAATAAGAAAATACAGTTATGAACCACTGACTTGCATACATACTCGGATTGATCATTTCTTGAGTGAAATGTTCTCCTAGTTTCGGCATTAGCTCTCTTACCAACTGATCTAACTGTAACAGATATTGCTGTACAAGAGGAAGCCCTGCCTACATATACACATATCAAACAAATCTCAAAACATTTAAATTGTAGAGGAATTAACACATTCTGCTTTCAAGCATAATTTTCCAAAGAGCTACTATCATATCTCCAGCAAGAAGCATTGACAGAGAATAAACCATTAATCTTGAAGACTCTAATCAGAATTAAAAAAAAAGTCTCTACCGGATAGTTCAAAGAGAATTTAAAAAAGCAGTCGTAAACTAACTAATTCATAAAGGAAGGTATTTTTTATCTGTTTGACTTTATGTCATTTTCGTACTATTCCACAATCAATCAAAAGCAGCTCTATCATTGTCAAACTACCGTACTTAAAGAGGCAAGTAGCTAGAATATCGGTATCTTCTAGAGTAAGGACAGTCTCACCTGGTACAATCCTTCCATTGGGGAGTGAACAGCTCCCTTGAGTAAAGCCACTAATAACCAGAATGCATCTTCTTCGCTCATATAGAGAAGTAACAAACCAGCTACGAAACCCATTCCCTGCAAAGTATTTTTAGAACCATGAGTTTTTAGTACCATCTTGGGGAATTAAGAAGAAAGTAAAAAATCTCTGGAAAGACCTGAACATATCCGACATCTCTGTCATAGACAGAGTATGCTTTTAGAACATTGTATAATGATCTTTGGCCTGGTCCATGTCTCTTCTGGAAGAAAACATGTGATGGAAAAGTACGGGATATATCCCGAATGATATCGAGTTCTGATGCTGAGGTCTCATAAATCACCAGTTGCTATATGAAATCAGAGAACTATTAGTTTTTTTCCCCAGCTATGAAGGCAAAGCAAACGAAAACAGAACACAAAAGGAGATTATTTTAACCTCATAAACACCAGGATTCATAAGCAAAAGGTCTCGACTTCCAGAGATCAATTGCCAAACGAGACCCCTTAAGCAATCAGGGATCCCTTTTCTAATTCGCCTTTTGACGACATGAGGTTTTCGCCGAACGTAATGCTTCCAATCACTACCTCCAGCTCCTATCATCTTCCTCCATTTTCTCACTCTTTTCTCCTCCCTAAAGAATTTAGCATCCATGGGCAAATTACAAAGAAAAATACTGATTTTCAACTCTCAACAACAACAAATAACACAACTTTTATAACATTTTACACTAAGACATACTTGTCATAGTTACTTGATGATCTCGTCTTGGTGAAACGATGAGGAGAATTGCCAAGTTCCTGCTTCAGAAACCCAAATCTATCAACCGGTACAAGCAGAGAGACTGGTCCTGGTTCACTGTCATCTCTTCTTTTTCTTTCCATTTAACTAACCTGAGAAAGACCAACATACTCAAAATTATAATATCCCCAACATTGTGATCAAGCAGCTTTATCGCAATCAATGATTCAGACCTAAAAGCTTTATTCAAACTCAGATCATCATCTAAGATCCTAGAGCTTTGATCTTGCAGAAAAACGCATTTAGCTAATAAAGTCTAGAGCCTCGTAGATAAAATTCGATCCATGGTGATATATATACATTATATAATGCAACACCAAAAACGCAAACAGCAGAAAAATACTGAAGAAGAGATTAATAGTCATGGTGAATTGGTGATCAGTTCTTCCTACTGGAAGATGACAACGACGACCCAGAAAAAAAGGAAAACAATTTTTGCAGAAAAAAACGAAACCCACCAACATTACGGTGTCAGATTAAGGGGGTCGTGTCCAAAAGCTTGATTTTCGGAATAAAGTAAGGCGATCAGAGGAGCTGCGTACTCTAAATTTCCCAGCAAAATTGAAATCTGAAGAAGAATGGAGCGACGAATTGAAGATTACTTAAAAGGAAGGAACCTGTGAAAGAGAAAGGAGACGTTGGAGATCACATCGATTACTCCTCATACGCGTCTTATGACGTTAGAGATTATATCAAAGCTTCAGAATTTATCCGATGGAACTTTTTACATTTTTTTTGTACCGAGAAAATGTGAACCAAAACACGAAACAGATTAAGGTTCAATCTGGTCTGACCGGTTGGTTTAATAGTAAAAAATCCTAAGTAAATACATTGTTTTGCGAAAACCCAAAATAAAAAGATAATGAAATCATGAACATTGACTAGCTTCGGTTTGTCTCATGAGATTGCCCCAACTATCACCAAAGCTCCACACTTTTGAAGGCTGCTCGATCCAAGGACCGTTCATGATGTTCAAAATGCTACAGGCTTCACTGTATTGTAGCTCAGGCAAGAGCTTTGGGGTCAGCAAGAAGCACCTACAAGACAAAGACACAGCCATTTAAACACAACCATTTACACAATCGCAGGCAAACAGATTCCTCCGAGTTTCCAGGATTTTGGTACGATTTGGAAAAAGGACAACTTACTGTGGTGTGTTTGGTTGACTAGCAGCTCTAACCAATTGTTGAAACATCTTCCTTTCGTTTATAGGATCCATACCTGCAGAAGTAATTGTAGATTTTAGAAGACTTGTTTAATGTTTCATGACAGTTATTATAAAAGCATTGCATTATTTTACCTTGATTAATCTCATCAACAACCCTGAAAGGACAGTTTGTGAGATCTTGAAGAGAGACAAGATAAAGGATTGTTGACACAGAACGCTCTCCCCCAGATTGGTGGTGAGAACTTAGAACCTGAAGTTGCCCTGATTCCCTGAATTTCACTTTGATGTGTATTCCGTATTGATCAAAGTCAGTGCCACGATCATCCAATGAGACTTCTCCTGCAACAGCCATTTCCTGGAAGTTGTGGCTGAATGTTTCATTTATCTGAGCAACAAGCTGTCTCAACTTTGGAAGCCATTTCTCCTTTAGAGACTCGATTTCTTTCAAACATCTGCTCAGATCTCTTTTATCAGCTTCGAGCTTCGTAGAAATAGATTCTATCTGCCTTTGGCGATGTTCATACTCTTGGAGTATGTTCTCATTTACAAAAAGGATCGAATTAGCTTGAGTCGTATTGTCTTGTATAGCCGCTTCCAGTTCTTCAATTGTGGTAGGCATCTCGATAAACTCCTTTTTAAGTTCAGGCGTGATGATTGCAATAGATTCTGCATTCCTCTTGGCAGCTGCTAGCTGCAGTTGCTTACCTTCTACCTCCTCCTTACAGTACTCAACGGTGAGAGATGCCTGCTGTGCCGTTTTCTCATATTGTTTGATATTAATTTCCAACTCTCTGATCTTTCTCTCCAATTCGATAGAAGCCATATGCTTCTCAGCGTAACTCCACCTATAAGCAGCAGCCTCCACGAGCAATTTTTTGAGATTGATCGCATATGTATAGCGGTCAGCGTTAGCCCTAGAAGCTTGATCAATCAGCTTAGCAACTGAAGCATCCATGTCCTCCTCTTGCTCCAAGGATTCTAGCTTCGTCTTTCTTTGTTGGTATCGAGATTCAAACTCACGGCGTTTTTTCTTCTCCAGATGAGAAACATTAACAATCTCCTCCCTCTCTTTATGAAGTTTAGCTGCTTCTTCTTCCAAAAGTCTTTGCTCTGTTTGAAGATTCTTACAAGTTTCCTCTATGGATGAAAGATCATCTTCTAATTCCTCCTTTCTTGATCTCAGTTTCTCAAGCTCTCCAACGTCCACCCCACATAATAGAAGACGTGATGGATAAACAGAATCTACACTTGCAGAGGAATGACCACCATACCTTGAAGTAGACCACCGGTAGTGGTTGTCCGGTGTCCAAAAGTCTGTAACACCCAACTTAGAGACTTCTTCAGCCCTCTGGTCAGTAATTTTTGATCCAATGTATGAGCAATCCAGACCAAACTGGGAAGTCAAAACCTCCTTGATGGCGTCAGGAGCATCAAATATTTGATCAAGCCGAGCATGGATCCCCAGGGAATGCATCTGATCAGAAATATGAAAGGGAGCCCTTTGATTGTCGCCTTCTCTCACATAGTTTAAAATAGGGACATCAAATCGTTTTAGATTTCTAACTAACAAATCACGGTCCTCGGAATCCTGAGTGACAAAAGATTTCCATACATAATAGGGTACATGACCCTCCAAATAGCAAGCGTTCTCTCGTCTTGGAACGTTAACCTCTACCAAAACGGGACCATATACTTCCTTTTTAAACTCATGACGATTCTGTTGCACCCATTGATATGCTTCAAATATCCTTTCAGCTCCAGAGTTAGATAGCGCATTTAAGAGTTTGTTATTAGCATTCTCCATGTCCTTCAACTTATCTACACATTGCCTCAAGGTATATCTTTTCTGAGACAATAGCCTCTCGTTGTCCACCTTCTGATTCTTCTTCTGATTTATGTTCTGACGCAGCTCAAAAACCTGAGAGCCCAATTCTTTAAGTCTCGCTTCCGGACTTACATATACAGGCAGATTTTGGAGTTCTCGTTCTGCAGCAACAAGATCCTCCCTAGCTTTCAGAATCCTTTCTTGGCGATGCTCTTCTTGTTTCTTCAATTCCTCTAGTTCTTTGTATGTTGCCACTACACGTGCGTCTGCCTCATCTTCTTTCTCGAGCAAGTCACAACGTTTTTTTCCATTTGCATCCAGGAAATTCTTAACTTTTTTGCATTTCGAATCTATCTCTGCTTTCTCTTTCTTTTGCTTTTCAATAGGTTCCTTCATGCTGTTCAAATTCCGTGCAGCTTCATCCAACTTTTTCATGGCTTCCTTCATTTTCTTTTTAGCATCCATGTACTCAGCCTTTTTCATATCATACTTTAGCCATGGCAATTTCTTCTTCATGGAATCAGCCTTAGCCAAAAATAACTCTCTCTGCCTAACACGCTCCACATCCTTCTCTTGCTCATCAACAAGAGCTTTAAGCTGATTTAGCGTCTCCCCATTTTTCTCCACAGCTCTTTCAAGCTGCTTCAGTTCACGGCTTTTCTCAACAAGCGTGCGGTGATGGACTGGCAGTTGAGGATCCCCAACAGCTTTTTCCGTCTCCTCCAAAAGCTGCACAGGCGTCAACTTGGCAAACTCGCAAACCCTGTCTTGTGGCAGAAATTGCGTGAGATTATTAACTTGGATGTTGAATTGTTGGATTACCTCAACTATCTCTCTCTTAGTAACTGTGTTTCCGTTGAACATCCACTCCGACTTGTTTCGTGTATCGATCTTACGAAAAATCGTAATTTTATCTTCTCTCGTGTTCCCCCTCAGAGAGATCTTGACGTAGCCAGATTCCTCTCCACGTTTAACATATGCACCAACACTAGTTGCTCTCCCAAGAAGCTGAGGCTCACCACCCAGACAAAGTGCAATGGCACACACAAGAGAACTCTTACCTGATCCGTTTGGTCCAATTACAAGGTTCAAGCGTGATCCAGGTTTGCATACCAAATGATTAAATGTCATGAAGTTGTGAAGCTCGATTTCGACTATATTCCCAGACAAAAAGTCATCTTCCCCTCTGGAGATTTTGGGGCGCTTAGCACGACGTTCAGACATCGTCGGTTAGCAGTCAGAGAATTTTCTGGATTAACCTAAAAAACATGAATTTTTCTTATGAAATCCACATATAAAAAATAGGGTTTAGATCAGATAAAGAAAAAAACTGGTAGAAACGGTAGAATTGAAATTTAGAAACATAGAACTTAAAATTTGGACAATGCAAAATCTAACTCTAACCAATATTGGAAAAAAAAAAACTAGAATCTGATCAAATAGAAACTTCTAGTTCCAATATCAATTCAGAAGCAATTTTTCAGTCGCACACTGTCTCTTCTCTCCAACATAAACTCAGGACTGAAAAAAATGAACAGTTAAACCAAAAACAAACAAAAATTAAGCCAAATCAAACTACAAAGAAGAAAAAGACGAAAAACTAAAGGCAATGCTGAAAAAGAAACCCTTAAGAAAATTCGGATCCCTAACAAAACCGAACAAGATATTGAAACAAAGTAGAATTTCCTCAATCGAGAGGAAAACTGACCTGAACAAGTGAAACCTAGCCGAAATCGATGATTCCCGAGCCCATAGTTGTACCATGCGAAAAAAAACCCCTAAACGCTCTCTCTCACCTTCTCTCTCTATTTGAATCGCGATTTCAGTTTGTTTCGAGAGCTGAAAGTGAAACGACGTAAAGCGAAAACCCGGGAAAAACAAAAGCACGACGATCGAGGGACTATCTAGGTTTAGGTAAACCTTTAAGTTCCGGTTCAACTGTTTGTAAAATTAGATCGGGTCAATGATTTAACACTGTTATGGTTCAATCCGGTTGTTCAGTGAAACCGGTTTGATCAACTCATATGGTGACAGAACCAAAGACGATAAATACATTTTATTTAGAAACCAACTTAGACGTTAAAAACCAATCCGACTCTTGTCTTTCAGTGACTCTGTTGAAGAATCCGATACACATCGATGATTCCAGAATCAAACTCGGGATCGACTACAGCTTTTACAGCAGTTCTTGCCACGGATTTAACATTGACCGGAGGTATTAAAAGTGGTCCGATCAGAGGAATTTTCGTCAGCTCTTTCGGGAACAGCTTCAAAACCTACAAATGTTGAAATGTTTGAGACAAAAAGATTCATACTTTCAAAACAAACGGATGCAAATGTTCTTTACCATTTCGAGAGGAGCTCCAATGAGACTTAGTGGCAGCTTTATGCTACCAACCTGACGAGTCCCGTGTATGAATCCAGGCCGTA
>WJSH01002223.1:3279-16316 GCA_009757365.2 Lepidium campestre
AACATACTTAATGGCGCAATAGCATATGCTCAAGTCTCTCATGATGAATTGGAAATGAGTGAAGAAGTTCTGATGATCATCATAATATCATCCTTGGTTGAAGCTCGAGAAGAAAACAAGGGTCAGAAAGCTGAGAAGCAGGTTCTTTCAAATATATTGAAGAATGTAGAAAAAGAGATGGCACCTGAGAAAGCTAAGATTCTGGAACATGAAGGAAAATTGACTGAACAGATCAAGATGTTGAGTAAAGGTACCAAAGATTTGGACGAACTGTTACAGCATGTTGGGGACTTGGTTATCAAGGAAAGGAATTAGGTGAATTGAAGTTCATAAAAGCATCACCAAATCAGGAGAGTACTGAAAAAATAAGGATGAAACATCGTCTTCTCAAAGATCGTCACAAAGACATGTTCAAAGATCTGCTAAGAGGAATTATCACCAAAGATAATCAAGTTATTATGGAAATGATTATAATAGCCACGTTGAGAGTCAGTATTGTCGTAAGTGGGGGCACATGAAATATCAGTGCTTTAAACTATAATCAAGGGTTCAACGGGTTTCGAATCATCAAAAGTATTCTCACAATGGCCAGAATATGAACCATATTTGGGTGAAGAAAAGGGATCTATATTATCATGTAGCTTACACAGCAGAAAATGCTGATCAAGGAGAGTTCAACAGTAAATGGTATTTTAACAATGGTTGTTACAGACACATGATAGGTGTTCAAATATCTTTACATGAGTTTGAAGATATCTGAGGTGGTAGAGTTACATTTAGAGATGGGGTCAAAGGGAAGATTCGAGGCAAAAGTGTTACTGGAGGTGCAACACAACCAAAGTTGTGAGACGTATTTCTAGTTGATGGGTTGAAAGCGAATCTTATGAACATCAGTCAGCTGTGTGATACCAGACAGGAAGTGAGGTTTACAAAGTCAGACTGTCAAGCCATTAATGAGAAAGGTTTGGTACATCTTGAAGGATTTCGTTATGGTAATGATTGTTATATGTGTGTTCATGGTTCACATGTATGACCGCTACTCCTGAAAATGAAACTCAGTTGTGGCATCAACTTTTGGGACACATGAATTATAGGACTATAGCGAAGTTAGCAAATCAATATATTATGAGAGGAATGTCCAAGATAAAGAATGATCATCAGTTTATTTGTGGACCTTGAAGCAAAGACAAACAAGTCAAGACTCAACACAATTCCATATGTCAAATCCAATACCTTGTTGGATTGGTACATATGGATCTCATGGGTCCAATTTAAATTGAGAGTATTGTAGAAAAAGGTTACATTTTAGTTGTAGCAATTGATTTAAGGAGTTACACATGGGATCGATTCATGCGTGAGAAGACTGAAACATTAGACAGCTTCAAGATCTTGGCTTTACAACTTAAGAATGAGAAAAAGGGTATCAAGGCGATCAGAAGTGACCACAGAGGTGCAGTTTAGAATGATCTATTCGATCGTTTCTGTTCAGCACAAGGCATTGCTCATCAGTTCTCTGCACCACAGACTCCAAAATAGAATAGTTTTGTTGAACGGAAAAACAGAACTTTGCAAGAAATATCTAGAGCAATGTTGCATGGAAGTAATGCTCCAAAACACTTCTGGGCAGAAGCTGTTAACACTGCACGCTACATAATCAATCGTGTGTATATGAGGAAATAAACTTCAAGGACACCCTATGAGTTGTGGAAAGGTAAAATACCTACTTTTCATTATTTTCATGTCTTTGGATGCATCTCTTACATTTTGAATGAAAATGATTGACTTGGTAAGTTTGATTCACAAAGTTATGAAGGGATGTTACTTGGATACTCTGGGTCAAGTACAACATAGAGAGTGTATAATTGACGAATATTAACTGTTCAGGAGATAATTAATTTGGTTTTTGATGATGCTCCTACACTTAGGATTACGCTAAAACAACTTGATATCGATGATGAAACACAACAGTCGGTGAATACTGCATCAAGGTCACAATCGTCTGTTCAAGATGTTGTTCCTTTACAAGTTCATCAGAATCACTCCTCCACATATATTATAGGAGAGATTCAGGAGGGGAGAATTACCCGAGGGAAGCAAATTGACTTCATACAACTAGCTGGTCACGTTGCATTGTTGAGTTCATGGAACAAAGATAGGAGATTGTTGCATTCATACAATTTGCTTGCTTTGTGTCCAAAATTGAACCAAAGACGTACAAGAAAGCATTGCTAGATGAATTTTGGATTGATTCTATGCAAGAAAAAGTTAGTAATTTAACAAGGTTGTATGTTTGTGATATTATGCCACGTCCAAAGAATGTCAATGTTGTTGGTACTAAACGGATTTGCAAGAATAAGATTGACATGGAAGGAAATGTAGTGAGAAACAAGGCATAGTTTGTGGCACAAGGATACTCACAGGTTAAAGGAATCGAATTTGATAAAACGTTTTCACAAGTTGTCTGCTTAGAGTCTATCAGATTTTTGTTTGGGATGGCTTGCAACATGGGATTTAAGTTGTATCAGATGGATGTCAAGAGTGCGTTTTTGAATGTATATCTTTAAGAAGAAGTCTGTGTTGAACAACCAAAAGGGTTTGAAGATCCAAAGCATTATGATTATGTGTTTAAGCTTAACAAGTCTCTGTATGGTCTAAAACCAGCGCCAAGAGCATGGTATGATCGTTTCGCCATCTCTATGATTGGGAGCCGATATACACGTGGTAGTGTTGATAAGACCTTGTTTACCTTGAATAGTCTTGAAGGCTTTATATTTGTTTATATATATGTTGATGACATTTTGTTTGGTTCAAGCAATCAAAGCATGGTGTATTAGTTTGTTGAAATCGTGACCAGAATGTTTGAGATGAGTATGAATGGTGAGCTTACATACTTCCTAGGATTACAAGTCAAACAGACATATGATGGGATTTTTTGTGAATAAAAGCACATATACCAGAAAATATGTGGATGCTACTGCTTACAGAAGTTTGATAGGTGGATTGTTGTATCTTACAGCAAGTCGACTAGATCTTTGTTTCGCAATGGGAGTGTGTGCAAGATACCAAGCAAACTCGACAGAAATTCATCTTCAAGTAGCAAAACGTATTTTGAAATACGTCAATGGAACTCAGAACCTTGGTATCTAGTTCACTAGGGATACTACCAAAAGTATGGCATAATATTTTGATGTTGATTAGACAGGCTCCTTAGATAATTAAAAAACCACAAGTGATGGATGTTTTTTCATGGGTAATCATCTGATTGAGTGACTAAGTAAAAAACGTAATTATGTGACTTTGTCAATAGCTAAATCTGAATTTATTGCCTTAAGAAGTTGTTGTACACGAATTCTATGGATGAAGTAGATGTCTGCAGATTATGGTGTTACTTTTAAACCTTTGCTTATACATTGTGATAATCAAAGTGTTATGTGCATTGCTAAGAATCATGTGCAACATTCACGTGACACCCCCTATACTAGATAAAAATATTTTAACTCAGTTAAGTGTATAAAAATCTTTCAGCATATTTGGTCTTTCTATAGGCTTTTGACACCCATCCATTGACACTTTTTAATTCAACTTTTAAATATATTTATGATTTTTCTTTTTATTCTTTTAAAAATATGGTAATTTTCTTAAATAAATTATATTATATATTTTAAAAAAAATCTTTGACCCAGGTAAAATAATTTCTTGGGTCCGCCACTGGTAACACGTGATCCCAGAATCAACAAGTTGAGAAGTCAAGTGATATCTCTAATTCAAAAAGTTCTAGTGTGTATAACCAAAAAAAAAAAAAGAAAAAAGTTATACACATGAACTGGTAGCAAAATGCTACAACTAGATTGTCCAAAGGAAATTCCAGCTGCATAATCTGGTTTTGCTACTTTCAGATCTTTGGAAAATTGTTGTGATGAAGGCATGTTAGCTTGAAAAACTAGCCACACTACTATTGAATCTGATCATACATCTCAAAGATTAGAGTGTGTGATGTACTCTAAGAAATCTAAGTTTTTTGTGGGTAATCAACTTTCTGAAAGGTATTGTTTTCAAATCATAGTTCTGACATGTTTCAAAAAAGGTGCTCTAAGTGTTAAATTGTGTTCATATGGTTAATTATATTCTTGGATTCCTCAAATATTCACAAATAAGGTGTATTTGATTGTTACTTGTCTACTTACATTAGCATGTTAAACTAATTTGTCGATCCCATAGATTAGACCGAAAACTTGTTTGTTATTGTCTTGATGTGCACTCAAGCAGGGGATGATATTATGACTCTAGATGGATCTAAATGTTTGATTACAGGGGAGAAATGTTTTAGGGAGAGCACAACATCAAATTGAATGTGCATTTGGTTTTGGCTAGTCACAGGAATCAGATAGCTCAAAATGCTCATCAAGCCAAAAAAAATAGGAAAAATGACTTTGTGAAGCTTAAATTTGTGCAATAAATCTAAAGTTTGGTATTTATTTTGCACGTCTAAAAGTTGAGGAATTACATTACCAATTAGAAAAAGTAAAGGAATTAATTGATCATTTTCCCTTCAATCATGCTCTAGGTTTATTTTTGGCTTTCATTGCTCTGGAAAGTCAATTTTTTTATTCATGAAAGGTTTTTGGCTGTAAAAAACCAAAAACCTAGAGCCAAAATTTATGAACTTTACAAAAATAAAATCTTAAAACAACAAAAGAAATTTACAACCAAAATAGTTACAACAAAAGAAACCTACAACCAAAATACCTACAATTAAATCTTATAACAAAAAACTCAAAACTACAATCTTAACTAATCAAACCCATCTGTACAAAATCGTGTGAGAATGTGAATCAAAACTGTGATCATAATTTTTTTAAAGTGTAAGAACATTATCAAAATTACATAAATTCATAAAAAAACTTAATTAATTTCCATTTTCATTGCCTATGATTAATCATTAACAACATAAATAATGTACACCTCTCCGATAGTTTTTCTTACCGGAATTGGATTCCACCTAATAGTATAACTCTGCATAATAAAGTTTACATTAAAATTTGAGTTATAGAACGATCTTGTCGATTTAATTTATTGTTGACAAAATAATAACATAGATACAATCTAAAACATGTAAAGACCATATTTTGATTATGATACAGTAACGCAAGAAACTCCCTAACTAATACTAACCGTATTAGCAATGAATATCTTGTTAAACATATTAGATGACTAATTAAGTAGAAGTTCAACTTTTTTTGTGAAGTTCAATTAGAAGTTCAATTTTGGGACCCTCTGATAGTTGACTAGAGAGGTGACCAATCACTAATGTGAGTCCGACGTGATTTTTCTATAGAGTATTGTATATTTATGTTTAGGATATTTCTATTTACATTCATGTCATTGAGAAAAAATCAAAATAAGAATATTTACGATAAATATTTTGAGGGTATAATGGTCCGAAAAATATAAGGTAAAATTAGCATATGAGGATCTGAAATATAAGTTTTAATTTTATCCATTTATTATTTGGTTTATTTTTAAATCATGATCATTGAGTTTAAAATCAACAATTTTTCATTATCGAGAAATGAATATACTTAGAATAATAGTGATACAAAATAAATATGTACAGAAAGTTATTGGGAATATCTCATAAAAAACTATCAAACTTGCAGTCACTTATACTTTAAACTTTAAACATTTTTACTCCCACAATAAACCTCTAAAATGACTAATTTAGTGATTTAAACCTTGAAAATAATATTTTTGTGTTTAAAAAATAATTATTTTTCAAAAAAATTTAAAAATTCCATAAAATCTTTAAAAATCCAAAAAATCTTTAAAACTACAAAAAAATGAAAAAAAAATCTATGAATTATAAAAATACTTCCTAAAATATTAAACTTAAAATTAATCACTAAAATATTTTAAAATTTCAATAATCAAAATAATTTCAAAAAACAACAAATAATTAAAAAATTCTTCAATAACAAAAATTAACAATTAATATTAAAATAATTTACTTTTTCCAAAAATACAAATAAAAGCCTCATATAGTTTCAAACATTCGAAAAAATCCAAAACAAATGTATTTGATTATTACAAAAAATTTGTTATATGTATTTTTTTTATTTGATTATTGATATTTTTGATACATGTGTTTTTTCCTTTTGAAAAAGTAAATTCTTTTGATAATAAATTTTAGTTGTTGTTATTCAAGATTTTTGAAATTTTAGTGGATTTTTATTCAAATTTTTGAAATTGTTTTGATTTTTAAAATTTTAAGTTCTTAAAATACATAATAGTGATATTTTTGAGTTTAATATTTTAAGAATTATTTTTAGAAATTATGGATTTTTTCAATTTTTATAAGATTTTTAAAAAATTGTTTTAAAAAACAATTATTTTTTAACAGAATTTGTGTGGGGTACCACACAAAAATACTACTTTGGGAAATTTAAATTACCAAACTAACAACGTTTGAGGTTTATTGTAGGAGTAAAAATGTTTAAGGTTTAAAGTAGAAGCGGCTGTCATGAAGGTTTTTTTATGGGATATTCCCGAAAGTTATTCATATACAAATATATACTCCATGTGTTTTTTATTAGCTGATGTTTTAGAGTTTTCACACATATTAAGAAACTTTTTAAAATATCATATTTAACCATATTTATTGTTAGGAGATACAAATACAAATATTAATTACTAATAAAACTATAGAAATAAATGAGAATAAAATATGAAACTTTTAGTCAAATATGTATTGAAAATTGCAAAAATCAACCTTTTAAAAACATATTTTTTTTTCCAGAACATCAACTAATTAAAAATAGAGAGTATTATTAGTTCTTTTCAAAAAGAATAATCAAATTCTGCGATATAGCGAGGTTACAATCCTAATTAATTTTACAGTTAAAAATGGAAAACAAAAATAAAGTACGTTCATCAAATAAGAAAGTTGTAAATGATCGGATCCTTTCGTTGTTCACATCGTTGATAAAGAGTTATCATCTATATCACAAGTAACATCACGTGAATTTATCAAAAAAAACACATCACGTGAATTTCGTCTCCTACTTATATCACATCAATTGTTTACATAGCCAATTTTTATATATTTAAAAAAAAAGAAAAAAAAGTTATAAATTTTTAACTCAAAACCAATTGGCAATGAGTGAACTAGTGACCCCCTAAATCATATATATCAGATTATAATATCCCAATTATAATGTAGGATATTATCAATCACATTCAAATATGTCACTCGAGATAAAGGTAATATACCTAACATCTCCAAATACCACACCATACGAATCATCATGTATGTCTTGTTGGCCCTAACCTTGCGTACTGTTACAATGAAAATTTATTGACTTCTAACTCAAAACCAATTAGAAATGAGCGAATTGACCCCTATATCATATATATTAGATTATAATGATCTTAATTTGATGTGGGATAACAATTATATTCTAATAATTCTAGAATATTATAATCTGGTTCACACGCTGAAATACATCAACGGTAGAGAGAGCATAACACTGAAGGATATAATCAGCTCAACTTATTCCATTGAAATGGAGTTGTTTGTTCAGACAAGGGGCACATAAAACAAAAGAAGTCAGTCTAAGGCTTGTGAATGTTGGATTTGCGGTCCAGAGAGTCATTTTAATAAAACATTGTTTGAAAAGAAAACAAGTTGTAAATGACAACAAGTCAGAAAATGCAGAAGCTAGTGTTGGTAAAACAGAATAGGTTGAAATGTTAAGTTTGGCAACTACATTAAAACCATCAGATGATGAATGGATATCAACTTATTGATGGTCATATTCAGAAATGATTTAATGTTTGAAATAGAAGATTTTGATGGAGAATAACACATTGTGTGATACTCACCAACAACAAGGATAAATCTTTTTTTCTTTAGGACAGTTAGAGACACTTGAATGTTGGTTTCAATCAAGGAATTATAGATTACATTTCTTCTTTAAAGAAAATGGATTTTTTTTTGTCAACAATTAAATCAACAATTCCGATATATGACCTAAAATAGATGATACTCCGTAATTATCAAATGATCCATAATTATTCAGAGACTCATACTATCAAATGACTTGTACATTTATTAAATAATATGTAATATCAAATAATTTATAATGACATATTATATTAGATAACACATATTTTTACTAAATGACATGTGATATCAAATGATCTGTAATTATTAAATATCAAATGACAAGTATTTATAATTTTGAATATCAAATACAAGTATATGAATATCATTTTTATAAGGTAACTGTTTTATATCTATATTGCTATTATCATATTTTTAATAGTTTTTTAGTTCTCACTAAAACTTAATTTCAGATGTGTGCTTATTTAGAATAAATATTTTTGCTCACAAAGTAATAATGTATACTATATAAACATAAGGAAAATATGTGTTATACAACATATATTTTGTTTTATGAAGTATGCATGTTTTTTTCTGACATGTATTCATCTAGAATTTTTAATTGTATTACTATTATCTTTTTGTCTAAATTTTTTATTTTCATAAAAACTTATCTCAAAAAAATTAGACTAAACTAACCAAACTAACCAAAATCAGGCTGCAGTGTCGAAGCTTAGAGGTCGATATTTCTTAATGATTTAAGCATCGTTTTCCTCCTAATATACTTACTCTATTCTAATTATGACTGTTTAGTTTAGTACACATGATTGTGGTCTATGGTCTTTTGCTTTTGACTCTGAAGAGATATCAGTTGCCTTTTCACAGTCTTTACGTAATTGTACTACAAGGATAGTCTTTCTGTGATCTCCTGATATAAATGTTAGATTAAGGACATAATGCACTCAAAATATCATATTGCGACAGAGCATTATATTACGTTCTTGCATTGATTGATATATGTTTTCAAAATTCAGCCCTAAAAGCAAAAGAGTATTTGAATTCTCTCTTTTGTGTTACACGTTTTTAGTATAATGAAAACCACACTCTTTTATTTGGTATATAAACTGTATTTATAGGTTTACATGACACACTTTAAATAAGGGACATGTCTCTAGAAGACAACTCAATGTAGAGACACACACATACATATATAACTGTTTTATTATTACATACCTTTCTATTTGCACCTTTTCATAATACAAATAGATTATACATAATTCACTTACTAAAACTATATATTATATGTTATACGACACTTTTAACTTAATTAACTAAATGAAGACTTGATCATTTCCAACATTTTTCTGTTTTCTTTTTTTTTAATATTTTTTTCTCTCTTTTAAAGTCGATTAACATTAATATACTTAGATTTTCCTTTTATTTTCAGTTTTCCTAAAACTATTAGCATTTATTTTGATCTCTATAAATAGAGATCTAGAATTTGTTTAGGATTTTTTCAGTCGTTTTAATCAATAAGAATTTATAACCAAAAACAGAGGTAATCTTTGTTATCCAAAATTTTTCGGGCAATCTTTGAGAATTCAACGAATTATTCACGCTTAGCTAACAGATATTCTCAGACTTCAACGTTAATTACGCTTTCTACTTGCCTTTGCTCTATCACTAAGAAGCTCCAATCTTCTCATTTCATTAGTAATGGATACGTTGACATAACTTTTGCGGTAAATTTTCCAGTTCAATTTTGGGTATAAGTTTTTAAGTTTTTTTAAAAACGTTATTTTAAAAAATGAAAATATATTTTGTCGGTTTTAATGACAAATAAATTTAAATAAAATAAAATAAAATATACTCCATATACTAACAAAGGGAGGTCTTTGAAAATGTTATTTGAAAGTGTTAGAGAATATTCCTCACGTCTACACAGAAAATGGTTTGTTTTGTTCCTTATGCACTCAACCCACTAGCTAAGTATTTTGATTTTCTATCTCCATTTAACTAGGAATCACCTGACATAGCCCTGAGCATTCGGTTCTTCGGTTCGGTTTTTGTTTTTTTTTGTTCCGGAAATGTGGTAACCAATGGGTACCTATTAAAATTTGGTTCAGTTCCGGTTCCGGTTCTTTCAATTCTAAAAATGTGTTAACCAATAGGTACCTATTAAAATTTGGTTCGGTTCCGGTTTGGATACCTCTATCTAATTTAAAAATAAAATAAAAAAATCTTAGAAAAACCATAAATTAATTATAATAAATTGAATAATTTAATTTTTTTAGTAATTTTGATTCAAATTGATTAACAAATTTGGACTTATAGTTACAATTTTGGATATTTAGACTATAAAATTATATATAATTAATTATTTTTAAATATATAATTATATTTCGTTTATTTCGGGTAACTATTCGGTTCTCGGTTTGGTTCCGGTTTAGGTTCGGTTTTTCGGATATTAAAATTTTAGGAACCATTCGGTTCTTTAGGCAGTTCCGGTTCGGTTCGATTCTTTTTATTTCAGTTCGATTCAGTTTGATATTTCGATTCTGATTATTATGCCCAAAACTAACCTGAGAAACCGACGGCTTTATAATCTCAGCCCCATTTCTGAACGGATACTCCTTACGCAATTCTCGGTGAAGATTCTTGGATTGTAAGTTTTCTTCAAATGCCAACTTGTATATTATGAATTTCATGAGTTTTTTTTTATTTCAATTCTACTTTGTTTGATTTCTTAGTCTTGTCCTGTAATACCAATTTTTTTCTTCAAAAGTTGGTGTATATATATGTTTATTAACTAAGCACGGGGCGTAGTCGGGTGTAACCCTTAGTTACTAATAAAAGTACAAGTTTGATGCTTCTTAAGCCATCCACGTCATTTCCTTTTAGTTTTCTGTCATGCTGCCACATAAGCATATTCTTCAAATTTATTCCTTACTTTATAGAAACTATTTGCTAGAATAATCATGGTATAGAACCTTCTTATATTGATTACGAGTCTCAGGTATTTTCATACAAACTGTTTGCTAGAATAATCGTGGTATAGATCACGGTTGGCTAATTCAAAGCTGAATTCCAAGAGTCGAGGTTCTATTCAAGATCCAGACCGCTATAAACCAGTATTGAAAACACGAATCAATTCGTAAAGAACAAACGAAAACGTGAAGCTGAGTTCGAGAACTCTTTCCTTAATTCAATAAATCACCCATATTGTGTGACGGTGTTTTGCGAATATGAATCCCAGGATAGAATCACGCTAGACTTATACCGCACATTTCGGTAATAAGAATCAACGAACTGCTAGTCTACGTATATACTCTCAGAATAGAAGACTTACGGCGAAAGAAGGATTGCTCTGTGAGGTAGAGATCGTCAGAGTGACCAAAGAATGAATGAGCCATTCGGTTTAAGTAACCGAGACAGTTGCTGGACTTGCGCAACAAGAAAGAGAGATTGGGTCCGATATTTCCGGAGAGAATCTCGGAATCAGTTACAATTGATTGAGCTCACGCAGACCAGTTGCTCTCTTTGTTCCTTCATTTCTCATTCAAATTCAACTCAAATTTGACAAATGCACTCATGTCTTCACCGAAAAATCGGTGGAACATTGGTAAAAACCATTGTCAAATTTAGAAGTTCCAACAGATCCACCGATCGAGCAAGAAATATTGAAGGTTCAAGAGAACTTTACAGAACAATTCAGTCAATTAGGTGAGAATAATCTAACTGCTGCTTCTGTACTCATGCTAAATTTTTCATGGCCTTTTTAATTTGTGTAGTATACCTATAAATCAAAATCTCTTTCTCAGGTAAGAAACTGGTTAAACTTAGCAATGCTGCCGAAAAATATCACGATGTACTAATAGAAAACAGAAAGCTTTTCAATGAGCGTTAGGAGCTAAAAGGTATTTGAACATCATGTTTAAAAACAATATGTTTAGTGATAATCATAATAAGAAAAATAGATTATAATATGTATACATGTATCAATTGAAAAAAAAACCAGGCGTAGTCCGGTATACCCTCTAGTATCATTAAAAAAACATAAAAAAATTCTATAACTACGATCTAGCCACTGTCTAAATCGCAGCTACAAAAAATAGCCATAAAAATAATAAAATAATCACGAAAATTAATCAAAAATCGGTTGTTGCTACGAAAAATCATGGTTAGACTGTGGCGACGCCAGCTCAACCACATCCACCCTCCTATGAGCTTGAGGTCAGTCAACCCCTTGACCTCTTACTCCGACTACGCCTCCAAGTGTTGATAGCTTTGTGAGACACAAAATGAAGGCTATGAAAGACGTAGGAATCAAATTATCTATTTGGAAGCAGGATTTTGTATGCTTATGAATAGAGCATAAGTTAAGGTAGCTTCATACTTATGTGAACAGAATTCGTTTACTAGAGGAAGCACAAAAGCATTTAAACGAAATTAATAAACAAAATGTTTTCAAACAAAAACCCAAAAGAAGAAGAAAACACACAAGTGTTTAGAGATACATTATGTTCTCAACATCATCAAATCCAATAATGTGCCAAAATTTGGAAAGATGGTTGTTTATCGTTTCTTTGATTTCAACTTTTCTCAAAAGATTGTTTTGTAGATTGTAAAGGAAAACATATAAAAGAGTATTACTACTTTGAATTCATCAGGCCAAAAGGCTTGGAATTCAGGTTGTTGGATGATACTGATTTCTTCAGAATGAGTTTAAGCTCTTCTATGTCGGGTAAGACTACAAGTTGCCTAGTGCTAGTGTTGTATATCTTCGAACTTGATCCATTAACGAGGCAGATTAAACCGCGATAAACGTGAGAGACTTTGTAGCCTTCCATCAATAGGATGGTTAAATCTTGGTCAACTACAATGGAAGACAAGTCTGAGTCATGAGAAGACGATGTTGTTAGTAATGCCCTTTTGAAGGAGAAGGTTCCGAAGCCCAATGACATGTATATACGTAGTGGCGATGATGAAACCATTAAGAAAGGGTCAGTGAAATACTTGGAACAAATTAATGATGACCAGAGTTTTGACACGGATTTGAAGCTCATAAGTGATTTAACAGGCAGTCTCAAGAGAATCTCGATCTGGAGTTCGAAAGGAATCTCCAACGATGGATTGTGGATCTTGTACATGTCTCTTC
>WJSH01002229.1:1687-12298 GCA_009757365.2 Lepidium campestre
ACAAACTCATGCTTCTCTTTGAGGATTTCATGCTCCATTCTCATTACCTTCTCTTCACGAAACATATCTTCAAGAACCAAACAGCAAACACCAACCTGAAACAAATACAAACAACATCTACAGCTTAATCTAGACTCACAAACTTTACCAAAAATTCAACAAAAATCCTGAAAAAACAAACCCAGATTACTGTTTTGTTGAAATCAAACCAGATTCCACAAAATACAGATCCCTAGAAGTAAATAAATTAACAACAATTCCATAGTTAAAGATCTTAGTATTTGGTATTAAACTAATATTAATCAAACAAATCATTGTTTAATACTATAATCTGAACCTGTGTGATCTTCTATTTCATCAAAGTGATTCCAAATATAGTCAAAAACGTAACTTTCATTTCTTACATAAAGCGATCCAATTTAACAAACAGTAAACGAAAAAGAAAATCTTAAAAACCCAAACTTTAACCATTACCGTCAAATTTGGAAGTTACCTAGGGAGAATTTCTCCAAAAAAAGTTTGATTTGTTACAGTGAGTTTCTCTTTTACAGGTTTAGGGTTTGCGAAGTGAAGAGACAAACAGTCAATAGAGAAATGCACAAATCGAGAATGCTTCGGAGTATAAGACTTCGATTGGCTAAAAAGCCTCAGTTAATGACTACACAGTTTAGTGTATCAAACGTTTTCGGTAACTCAAACGTTTCGTATATTTGATATTAAAATATGTTTTTTTCTTCTGAAATTTCATAGATTAACCAAGGTGAAATATAGATAAAATTATAACGAAACCCAACGGAAAATATAAATATCTTTGGAAATATTACCTAAACGAGGGAACCTTTTTAAAAACCGAAATACAAAAAAAAGCTATCCCGAATTCGAAACCTGAAAAACACCGTCAAGCATCACGAATCCGAAGCGATAATGAATCCTCCTATGGTGACTGAGTGTATCGTAAGAATGAGGAACATAAAACTTTACCAACGAGAATGAATCCCACAAATCTCTCGGAAATGGTAAAGCCGAAACTGAAACATACAGTCGACTAGTTGACGCCTAATAGAACCCTATAACAAAGAAGACTTTGTATGAGTCTTGGAAGTATTAATAAGGAGAGAACCTAACCTTTACTCGGTAGAGCCAAACCCAAATGAATACAACACCCAAACAAATCGAATAAGGTAACAATTAAAAGAGAACCAAACTACAGATCTAAACCAAAATCTAACCGGAACTAAACCAAGACTTTAACCAAACTAAAAGTAGTGTTTTGAAACCTGGACAGGACCGGCCGATCTGATCAAATTCATCTTCTCTCACGAATGCATGTTCTATCGAGCAAAAAGACGACTCATTTCGCTTTTCCAAAGTGGATTGGACTATTTCTCCACTTGGCACCTTTACTAATTCTTATTAGGCTTCTTCGCTATTGGGCTATTGTTTATGGGGTTCTCCTAGATTCTAAAATGTGGGTATCATATCTTTAACCATGTAAACAATTGGCATGTTTTGCTCCTTTAAATTTATGCAAAAATTTTATCAAAAAAAAAACAATACAGAAATATAATCTTTAGAAATCAGGCAAAATCCAAAACCTAGACCAACGAATCCATAGTTGAAGATGTTAGTGTTTAGGTATTAACTAATATTAATCCAAATGAAATTGTTGTTTATTACTAAACTAAACTTAATTCGAAGCTTTGTACTCAAGAAACGCAAATCTCACTTCTTGCATGCAAGATGAATCGTAGAATAAAAAGAAAAATCTTGAAAACCCAAACTTTAACCACCGTAAAATCTGAGAGTTACCTGGCGAGAATTTCTGCGAAAGGAGTTCGATTTTTACAGTGTCTTCTCTTTCACAAGTTTAGGGTTGAAGAAGAGAACAAAGAGACCAGAAGAGAATAGAGAAATATAAAAATCTATGATGACGCTTCGATTGGCTAAAAAGCTTCAGTTAATGTTTACACAGTTAATTTTATCAAAATCTTAGAAAATAACCATTTTTTGTGATTCAAACGTTTGATTATTTTTTTTTGATAAAGAAAAAACAAAATTGATAAAATTAAAATAATTGCACTTTTTTTTTGTCACGTGAATTATTATATACTAGTATTAAAACCCGTGCTATGCACCGGCTAAATTACTAAGGATGATATTTCAATGTTTATAACAAATAAATTTATAACGTAAAAATAGAATAAAAAAAAATTATAAATGAAAAAAATTATGGAAAGTGGAGATCATGAAGAACGTGGGAAGAGTGGGAAGAGAAAATTGATTCTCTTTAGTAATCGTAAAAAGTAAAATTTTTAGTTTTTTCTTAAATAAAAATTAATTGGAATAAAAAGTGAAGAACCATTTTTTGAGAGTTTTGCCTGTCAAAAAGATAGAGAAGCAGTTATTGTAAAAATGACTTATGAATTATTATATGAAGATATATATATAAACAAAATAAAAAAGTCTTATTATATAAAGTTAGATCCTAAAAATTAGTAATTAGTAAGATGTCGACACGTGTAAAATCTAACGATCAAAAATTTCTATGTATTTTTATATTTATTTATATTAATGATAATTGTATATAATTATCTGTAAAAAAATATAATTTATCTTGCCAAAAAAATACAAATTAAAAAAAAAACTGAAAATATTTTTAATATTAAAGAAAAATAACTGTCTATTTTTATCTCTTAAATAATTAAAAATAATTTTAAGAGAGAAATATAAAATCTAAATTGAAATTTTAAAAAATTAAAAATACCTCAAAGCTTAGCATAAAAGTAATTATCGATATTTATTTATATTAGTAGACATTTATCTCAATTTCTAATCCTAACATAAAAAGGATTTCTAATCCTATTATAAAAATGATTGTAGATATTGTTTTCTATATAAACACATGCAAATAGACAATTTCATAACTACGAAAACATTACTTATTCATTAGGCATCTCAAACGTTTTCAAGGATATTTCGATATCGCTTGCATCAATAAGATTTGTTATTTTATTAATCATGTCTCATTCATACATATCTAAGGTATTCAAAGCAAATAGGTAAATAGGTATCCTGTCTCATTTGTTTTATATTGACGTTTAATATTTAGTACTATACTTGAGTTTTAAGATTTGAAAGATCTATATTTCCATCTTTTACTTTTTTTTCTGTCAACATATATAGTCTTATATATATATATATATTTATGAATACATATGTAAATAATTTATGTAAGTGCTTCGTAGGGTGTATTATTATCAATGAGTTTATCATTATTTTATGATGAATAAGATGGTTGTGTATCAATTCTTGAAACAGTTTGAATGTGACCATATTTATATATGGTTTATGGTATGATCGTCTTCTCATCTCAATTTTTTTTTATTTTGAATAGGTTTAATAACATGAGCAAAGCAATGAACACAAAACTTCAAATCAACAAAAGTTATTTGACACTAGATCAATTAACCAAAAAATATTTGTATCGTCGTACGGTGATACGTATTACTAAAAAGTGGGAAGCAAGAAATCTAAATAAAAATAATGAGCTTTTAGATTAAATTTTCTAATGCTAGATTAAAAAGTAAGTTTTTATATTTGTTTTTGTTTTCCTTAAACAATGATATTCTCCAACTTATTATCAAATCATTTATAAATTATATAACTAATACTTGATTTTATTTTAATAAAAAAAATAGGAGAATACTATCCAAGGGTTTGTGCATCATTCTCTTATTGAAAAGTTTAGAGATGAATTATGTGAAGGAAATTTGATCGAAATTTGTTATTTTAATGTGCAAGATTGTAATAAATATTACAAAATCTCTGATCACAAATTTTAAATAAGATTAACATAAAGGACAACAATTGCGTGCATAGAACAACAATTTTGTCAAATACCTCTTGAAAAATTTCGATTTCGAAATCATGATGAGCTAGCAAAATTAAAAGATATGACACAAGATTTATCCGGTTTGATTCATGACTTTTTTTTTTCTTTCAATCTTATCTTATTATATAAAATTGGACTTCCAAAAATTAGTAATTAACAAGATGTTGACATGTGTTAAATATAATTATAATAAATATTTATGTATTTTTATATAGGGTTTAAAGAAAATAAAACATATTTTATTATATAAAGTTGGTTTTCCAAAATTTAGTAATTAATAAGATGTTGACACGTATCAAATCTAATTATCGTAAATATTTATGTATTTTTATGTAAGGTTTAAAGAAAATAAAACATATCTTATTATATAAAGTTGGGTTTTCAAAATTTAGTAATTAATTAGATGTTGACACATGTCAAATCTCATTATCATAAATATTTATATATATTTTATATAGGTTTTAAGGAAAATAAATCATATCTTATTATTTAAAGTTGGGTTTCCAAAAGTTAATAATTAACAAGATGTTGACACGTGTCAAATCTAATTATTATAAATACTTTTTATTTTTATATTGGATTTTATGCCAAAAAACCCTCAAAGTGATCATTTTTGTAATTTATCTCTCCAAGTAAAATCAGACATCAGAGGTTCGACCATTCCTCACTATAGCTGTTTGATAGATTATAAGAGATTTTAGCATGTGGGCTCTAGGCTATGGATCGGGCCTTTTCGATCCAGTTGTTGACAAAAATAAACTCTCCAAGTAAAATAAATGTAAATCAATATCATGAAATATAAAGTCAATGCAATATAACCCTTATACAAATTTAAAAAGGTTTTTATGATCATATATTTTCAATTTTTGAAACTTTAAGTGTAGATTTGGATTATTTATAATCAAAGTTTCGAATTGATATATTATTTATAGTAACTTTAAAAACTTGATAATGATGACGGAAAATTATATTGCATTAACTTTAGACTTCATGATATTGACTTGTATTTTTTTTACTTGGAGGGTTAAATTGTAAATGTTGGTTATTTTGAGGGTTTTTTTTGTTTTTTTTACACAACCCATATATATTTAAAGAATTAAAGACACATGTCAAATTTATATTATTACTTTTCCTAAAATTATTACTTTAAAAAGAAATATAAATTTTAAAATATATTGTTCAAAATATTTTAAATATTTCAAATATTATTCAACAAATCCGTGATCACACGGGTCCATATCTTGTACATTATAAAGTTTAAACAAATCTGTGCAGAAATAGAGATATTCCCAAAACTTAACCCGAAAAAAAGACATAAAAGATCTTAAACATAATTTTTGTTTCCAACAAACATAATTTATAGGAATAAAAAACAAGACTTCTACAAATAATGGTAGGAAGGTTTCTAATCTAATAAGAAGGAGATGAGAGACGACACCAAATCTATGAGTCTTTCAGAAAATGATGAAGTCGAAAAGCCTAACAACTATGTGACACTTCAGTACAAACCTTGATAAAATTGAATTTGGATCAAATCTTCGAAATAGAGACAAAAAAAAACTTCTAGAAGAGAACACTAATTTCAAAGGCGAATAACATTTGATATAAATCAGAGAAATCACCCGATAACAGAAAATAACAAAATATAAATGCTTATAGAAAGCATGTAAGGTAGTTATAAATCATAGGGCTAAAAAGGAAAATTGGAAACTAGGCAAAGAATCCTGCTAATGTAACTACAAGATTATGTTTAGGCATGGGCATTTTGAAATTCAGATCTGATCGGGTCGGGTTTTACGGGTTTTGAATTTTTCAGATTTAGCTATATAAGACATGTTTGGGTATTTTACTATTTTAGTTCGCATTTGGTTTGGATTAATTTTGGGTCGAGTTTGATTTTTTAAAATTATTCTTTTCGGGTATCATTCGTTTCAGGTTTGGATACCTGAATTTTTAAATTAAAAACTTTTATCTAAAATTTTTTTAAAAAATTAAAAAATTCTTAGAAAATCATAATTTAAGTAGATTCTAACTCGCGCATTCATACAAGGATAATTCATTTTATATATTTATTTGTTATACAAATTAATTATATTGTGTTGAAAAATATATATAATATAATGATAGTTTTATTATGGAATTTTTTAATTTTCGTGTATAGTGTATATTAATGTAATATACATATTAGATCTAATTTGTGTTTGGATAAAAATGTAAATATTTAAATAGAAAGAACATTCTAAATTAGAAGTCGTATAAAATAAATTATACAAGAAACTAAAACTAAAGTCTTTAAAAAGGCAGTGGGGCGGTGCTGTGATAAAGAGGTCAGAAATGAGACCAAATTCTCCTTTGCCCTTAGAGATATAAAATTTTGCTTATTTGCCTCTCTTATAAAAAGTCATTTATTTTAATCTTAAAATTTTGTAAAAGACAAAAAAAATCTTTCTATTTTAAAAAAACTACAAAACCAATCATGATTATCCATTATACAAGATGGATTATCTAAAACTTTTATTTTCTAGTGGGATGATTCTAAAAAAAATGAACTTTTTTGGGACAACTTGCATATTTATGGACAACCATTTTTCTGAGATAATTACAAATTGTTAAGTTTCGTTAAGTTTTTATTATTATATATTTCATAAATTGTTTGTAAATCCAAACTAACTATAAATACCAAAAATATTCAAAAAACATAATTTAAAATCTGCAAATTATAATGAAATTCTAAACAAAAGTTATTTACTAGAGTTCATATTGTAATATTTTAGTATTAATATTAAGTTATTTATTTTAGTACAACATGTATATTTTGGGACAACTATGTTTCTGAGTTTTATAAAAGGTTACAATATTTATATTGTATTTTTTGAATTTTAGAACTTTGTGATGTCTTAGCAAAAACCTTTTTTATTTTGGTACATCAGATACATTTTGGGACAATAATGTTTTTCGGTTTTAATTATGTAATAATTTAATTGTTTATATTGGTACATTAGATAGATTTTGGGACAACAATATATCTCGTTAAAACACTAAAACAAAAAAAAGAATAAAACACTAAAATAAAAATATAATATTAAAATATTATTTCATAATAACGTATTAAACAAAAATAATATTAAAATATTATTGTTTTGCACCGTCATATTATATCTGACAAAAATAATATTAAATTATTATTATTCTGGCGTTGTCATATTAGATTTCTGGATTTTAGCGACGTCAAATATACACATAGTTGTACGGTTGGACTTGGTTGTACAAAATAAAACATAGTTATACATTCATCTACTTTTAGGTATAACAGGTTGTAAGCCAATCTAAATTAATTTTTTCTGGTTGTACATTTGATATTATGAAATAATAGTGCAATTAAAATATTTTCATGTATTCAGATTTTGTAAAACACAATATTTAATGATTTTTTTAAATTTATACCTCACAAACACAAAGTAACCATAAAAAAATTAAGGATATTGATAACATAACAAAGCCATAATGTAACAGAATTCCAATTGTTGATTTTTCCTTATATATATCATTAAATTATTTGTTCATTCGATTTGGAGGTTATAATATATTTCATTAACGTTTTGATATATTTCAATTACTATTAGTTTGTCTTATATATTATATAAAAGGTGTACTTCTTTGTCCCTAATTGTACAAGAAAAAAAACAAAATTACACAAATAATTAAAAGTAAGTATAGGTAATAAATGAAAGAAAGTCAATTATTTTCTTGGTTTGTGATATTTTTATGATTTGAGAATAATTTTAGCATATTATTTATTTATTCTCATTTAAAAATATGATTATCATGAGTTCGGTTATACAAAATTGTATCAAGTTGTACATATTCGTGAACTGAAATTTTTTTGCATATCTAATTAATCATGAAAACAAGAAATAAAAATGTGATTTTTTTTTATATTTTTATTAAAAATTAAATAATATAATTGAATATAATAGATTATATTATTAAATGAAGAATATATTAAATGAAGGACAAAAATGATTGCATATTATCTTAAATGAATAAGGGCATGTAGAATTAAGAGAGGGCATGTGAAATTTTTTTTCCTTCATTAAGGGCATTTGGGAATTTGGTCCTCAGAAATGGTAGTTTCATCATCGTTCATCGACCCTGCCCTATCGTTAGGTTAGTCTTTAGTTTTTCCATCTCGTGTTCATCGTTGCGTATCGTCTTTCTCATTTCTCTTTAATGGAACTATGTGTACTATGCTTTTGGAACTACATAGAGAGTTTGCTCTCGACTTTTTAATAAAATAGATGACAAAAACAAAAATTAGCACGATTTATGTTAAAAAAAACTTAGTTTATATTTTATACACAAATAATATATATATTGATAATTTTTATAGATTATTTTGTAATTTAAAAGTATAAAGTAATTTTTATAAGAACATAAAAATATATAAACTAATAAAAGTAATAATTCAATATCAAATGACTAGTAATTATTAAATGACTTGTAAGTATGAAATAATCAGTAATTGTCGAATGATTCATGATAAAAATGACATGTATTTTTCTTGGATGACCCATAATATGGAACGACCCATATTTTTATTAAATAATCAGTAATTATCAAATGACACATAATATTAAATGATATGTAATTATCGAATATAAAATAACACCTATTTTTATTATTCGATATCAAGCGTAACTATATGAGTATCAATTTTTATAAGGTAATTATGTTACATATATATATATTAGCTTACTTGTTAATAATTTTTTTGTTCTTATAAGAACTTAATTTTCTAGGATTCAAACTTTTGTAAACTTTATTCCACCAAATTGGGTGGACTATCTTATAATGTGAGTTATGTTTAAAAAAAACTTAATTTCTAACATGTGTTTAGTTAAAACTTATTTATGCTTTCTACCAAAAAAAAAAACTTATCTATGCTCATAAACATTATGATATGATCCTCCTAAGATTGAACACTCCAGAAGTAAGGTAAATAATATGTTTGATCAGTTCTACTCGTGAGAGAAAAAGATGATCGAAGAAGATGGATCGTTAGGTCCCACAAAGGATGCATAAGTCCTTTGATATTCCGTTGTTCTTTGGATATTACGCACCAAAGAGATGAACAAATTTGAAAAGAGTTTGTTTGATTCAAAAGATTGTTGAAGAGAAAGTGTTTACAAGTTGTTTTTAAATANNAAGAAAAGACAAGGGCAACTCTTAAGGCATTAAAAACGAAATGGACATTGTCTTATTCAACAAATGGGCCCTTGAATGTGTAATCCACTTGCCTCATTAAAAACCTTAGTGGGAAAACTCATTGGGACAAAACCCACTGATGTTACATTTTTCAACACTCAAATAAATCAACAAACGCAAACAATTATCATTGAAAGCATTTGAGGTTCGAATCCACAAGGAACTTAGATCTAACGCATTAGCTATGTTCAATTCTAACTTAAGTTAGAGAAATCAGTTTATAAAATCAAATCACTAACAACCTAAACTAAATCAAGAATTGAAAGTAAAATAGAGCAAGAACAAAATAGAGCAAACAAACCAAAAACGGAGCAAATAGAAACAATGGCAAATGAAAACAGAGCAAGCAAAGACTAAGAAAACAATCAAAGAGATATAGGTTTAATGATAAGGCAATTGACTCCAAAACTAGATAATTAATCAATGATGCTAAGAGAAACAATTAAGCTCATCCTAGGACATGAATCACTCAAATAGATCAACCCACTTCCATGGCATTGACCCCTGATTTAATCTATCAATTCGCTAAACTTCTATTTGCTAATCCATAAACTAAACATCATTAAGATCAAGTTCACTAAGACCACTAATCACCCTAAATTCATTTTCCAATGGCTAGGGAAGAAAAGCTCATAAAAGGGTCTATAGGGAATTTCATCAAACACTTTTCGGGCAACAAAACTCCTAGCATCTAGATTTCAAATGGCCAAGATGAAACTAGCATTAAACTCACCCTAAATGAATGAAACTACTATCCTAAGCCTCAAAGACCAATCATCAAGCCCTAGAATCTACCAAATCATCAAACCCAACTTCAACTACTCAAGCATCAAAAACATGAAACAAAACAAGCAAATAGACATAAATATTAAGAGAGAGAGAAGAAAGAAAGGATAAACAATCTTCAATTGATGGGAGATGATGATCCTAAGATCATCATCCCCAAAGGGTCTCCAACTATTCTCCCTCTCAAAACTCTCTCAAGTGGTTGCTAGGTAAAAGTAAGTTATGTTGTAATATGATAAGATGCTCATTTCCCTTAAAAATTGGGGTTTTAAATAAATGAAAACGGATCCGGGTTGACCCAAGACAAATTGGATCAAACCCAATATTTTTAGAGATTGGGTAGCGGCGTCGAGCTCCTTGGATTGACCACAAGGTCGACTTTGAGTGATTTCCAGAAGCTTCCACTTGGTGGCCGCGGCGTCGAGTTGATTCAATCGACCATGAGGTCGACGGCCTGGTCGGGTCGAGGGAAAATAGCCCGGGCAAAGATTCCATATCTGTGGTTGAGAAGAAACGTGTCTGTGGCGAGAAAAGATTGCCCGTGGCGAGAGAGTGTGTGTCGTCGAGCTGGATAAGTCAGACAAGAGGTCGGCTATGAGTACCACCGAGAGTCGAGAGAAATTGTGCCCTGGGTCGAGAGATTGTTTCCGCAGGTGAGAGATGTGTAC
>WJSH01002243.1:1496-17308 GCA_009757365.2 Lepidium campestre
AGAAACTCCTTCACCCAATATTATATGGCCCTGTTGGCGTAGAGTTGATGTTGGGCCAAGAGTCCTAGACACACGTAAATGGTGTTGATTGTTGGCTTTTAAAATAAAATTATGGGTCTTTATTGGGCTATAACCGATTGAAGCCTATAACATATTCTTACCAATTTTAATCTAAAGGAAAACCTCTATAAATTAATAATTAGACTTTCAAAAATTATTAATTTAGAGAAGTATTAATTTATTCATAAATTAATATTATTAATTTATAGATATATTCATACAAAAAATTATAAATTATTCATTCTATAATTTTTTAACTATACTTTACTTCAAAATTATTTTTTAGTAGAGCTTTAGATTCTTTTTTAAAAAGGATTTTCTGTTAAACTTTTCTAAACTTTTTTAAATATTTTGGTGTTAATATTTCAATTTTCTTATATTTTTCTAGAAAATATATGACTTCATTATTTCTATGAGTATAGTTTTCAACATTTGGAAATACTTACACATAAAAACATAATTATTATATTTATAATTATTCATATCAATGTTATAACTTTTAAATACATATCAATAAGACAACAACATATATTTTAAAAGCAATATAAAAAGTTAAATATGAGGTCTTACCAAAATTTTAACTTTAGGAAAAAACAAACAACACTAATGTTATATTTTTCTAAGCTATAGTACAAAATATATATGCATAATATTTATAATTATTAATTTATGATATTATTGGGATTATATTTTTACATAGGGGTTTCAAAATAATTATTATCTTATTAATTTATTAAATTTGATCAAATTTTACACTAGCCCAACTTGAGACCATAGAATTTTATTAATTTATAGAGGTTATTAATTTATCGAATATTAATTTATGAAGGTTCTACTGTACTTGTTTCTTGACTAAAAGATAAAAGCCTTTCTCATGTATAAATACATGAGAGACACGTAGAAATACAGATAGAGAGAGAGGCGATACATAAGATACGAAAGATAGTCTTGAAACAATCTGATAGGGGCTTCGGTGATGGCTCCTTGGATATGAATCTCACTATTCAATCCTGGTGAATCCGAACAGTGAAGATCTGAAAGTAACAATGGAAGCAATGAACATCACAAGGATTGGACTTTATCTTTGATACAGTTCGGGTCCGTTTGAGCTAGGAATCCTCACTAGATCAATCTTGTTTCTCTTCTCTCTTGAATCATCAAAGAAAGCTAAAAAGCGGTTAGGATTTTTTTTGCAAGAATTTTTGAGTTTTTATTAATCAAAAGTAAAAATAACAAATGGCGGAAAGGAATCTTATAATGGGTTCGACGGCGGGGGGCTTCTAGGGCAATGACTGTACAATCCAATTTGATCTTGGCCCATTAAGAGATACTTGTTTATCACACGAATTGGAGACTAATTACATTTTAATGGGTCGGCCTTGAAAATCAAATAAACTCAAACAACTTAGTCTATAAGGTCGGATTTGATGATGAACCGTTGGTACCTGCAAGAGTAGAAATCCTAAATTATAAAAATACCTGGTTGGGTCAGATTAGGGGCCAGTTGGGTGTATGCGGTTGGGTTGTTGCAGCTTGTGGTCGACGTGAGACGGCCTTCGGTCGGACTGATGCAGCTTGCGGTCGGAGTCGCGTGGTCGTAGCGTTATGTCATGCGGCTGATACATGGCTCTTTACGGGCGATGCGATGGACAACTGATCAAACGCGGCTGATAGATCTTCGGCCAGATGAACCTGTCCTTGATAATTTTGGCTTGTTGGTCCGATATGCATCGATCACGGGTAGATTTTTCTCGGTTATAGGCTCAATACGGGCGAGTAGTAACCCAACAGCGTCGGTGAATTTATCCCAGATAGCGATTGTCCGTCCGCGTTTGTTTGGTCCTTCTTGGATGGTTGGAACTCGGTCAAGGGCCTCAATCACGATGGTGTTGCTACTCATGTCCTCATCAGACTCACCCTCTTGAGAATGATCCACGGGTGGATTCGTTTCGTCTACATCATAGGGGCTAAGGTCAAACCCATTGACAAACGAATTAATGAGGAAATCACCTGGCAAGTCAAGGCGGTAGGCATTGTTGCTGATGTGTTCCAACACTTGGAATGGTATGTTGCCTATCATTCCTAGCTTTGAGCTCCGCTCTTTTGAGAAGCTTTCCGTCCGCATATTCACCCAAACCCAATTTTTGGGTTCGAAGATAAGTTCCTTGCGGTCCTTGTCAGCTCTTTTCTTGTAATGGGGCGTCTTTCATTCGATTTCCTCCTTGACATCCTTATGCAATTCTTGAATACGGGTAGCTTTGTCTTTTCCATCTTGGCTAATCATCTCCATTGCGGGTATGAGCCCGAGGTCTATGGGAAAATTGGACTAAAAAGCATAAACAATCTCAAAATGAGCGATTAGTAGTTAAATAAACGGTTCGATTATAAGTAAATTCTATATATGCAATTGTTTTAACCATTTGTTTGGCATTAGGACCAATGGTGGCACACAAGAGGGCTGAAACAGCTTCAGTATGTCCATCAGTTTGAGGGTGACAGACGGTTGAGTAAAACAGCTTAGTTCTTAACTTTTTCTATAACGTACGCCAGAAATGGCTAAGGAATTTGGTGTCACGGTCCGAGATAATGGTGTGTGGTATGCCATAAAATCTCATGATCTCCTTGAAGAAGAGACTCATGGTCTTAGAAGTGTCATTGATCTTATCATAGGAGATGAAATTCACCATATAATCGATCTACCACAACTAAGATCGAGTCTTTTCCCTCCACTTTGGTAGTTCTAATACAAATTATATAAAAAGGTCTACCAAAGGGGTGTTAGGTATAGGTAAAGGCATGTAAAGGTCGTGATGATGTGACATAGATTCAGCCTTAAGGCATGTAATGCACTGTAATGGTGAACCACGTCCTTCTTCATATGCGGCTAGAAGAAGTGAGGCTTAAAAATGGTCATTGTATTTTTGATGGCAAAATATCCCGTAAGTCCTCCATTGTGAGCTTCCACTCACGCAAAGATCCTTTGGTAATGCACAACCTCCGTCCCTTAAAGATGAATCTATCTTTGATATAAAAATCACCGAATACTCCTCGGTCGCACTCCTCAAAGATTTCCTTGAAATCTGCATCATCAACATATTGGGTCTTAATAAATTCAAAGTCCAATGTGTTATCATCCATTGTCGAAATGAGAGCATGTCTCCTTGATAGTGCGTCTGCTACCACGTTCTCCTTCCCCTTCTTATACTTGATCACGTACAGAAAGGTCTCTATGAACTCTAGCCAGCGAGCATGTCTCTTCTTGAGATTTATTTGTCCACATATGTGCTTCAATGTCTCATGATCCGTGTGAACAACAAGCTCCTTGGCTAAAAGGTAGTGCTACCACATTTCCAAAGATCTCACTAAAGCGTAAAGTTCTTTGTCATAAGTTGGATAGTTGAGGGTGGCGCCACTTAATTTTTAAGTAAAGTAATCCATGAGATTGTCTCCTTGTGTTAACACAACTCCAATGCCTAGACCTGAAGAATAACATTCAACCTCAAATGTTATGTCAAAAGAAGAGATAGTACCAACGCTTGTGTCAAGCGATCCTTGAGTTGTTGAAATGTTGTGTCTTAGGCTGATCCCCATTTGAAGGCTACGTCCTTCTTTATGATAGTCATGAGTGGAGCAGTTATGGTACTGAAATCCTTAACAAATCTCAGGTAAAAACTCGCAAATCCGTGAAAGCTTCGGACATATCCAATTGTCGAAGGTGTTGGCCATTATTGAATTGCTTTGATCTTCTCTTGGTCTACATGTAGACCTGTAGAACTTACAATAAAACCTAAAAATACTAAATCAGTTGTACAACAAGTGCATTNCTGGAGATTGACATGAAGACCTTTCTCGCAGAGTGTACTTAGAGCCATCTCAAGATGCTTAACATGATCACTTAAGGTTTTGCTATAAATCAGGATATCATCAAATACACAACCAAGAATTTAAAGATATAGAAACGCAAAACCCGATTCACTAAACGTATGAATGTGCTTGGAGGGTTGGTTAGGCCGAATGGCATAACAAGCCATTCGTAAAGGTCTTGCTTGGTGTTGAAGGAGGTCTTCCATTCATCGCCTTCCTTAATTCGCACTTGATGATAACGGCTTTTAAGATCGATTTTGGAGAAGATTGAAGCTCCGTTTAGCTCATCTAGCATATCGTCCAAACGTGGAATCAAATGTCTATATTTGACGGTAATGTTGTTAATGGTGCGGCAGTCAATATACATCCTCCATGAACCATCTTTCTTAGGGACTAGAAAGACTGGAACCGCACAAGGGCTAAGGCTTTCACGGATGTAGCCTTTGTCCATCAACTCTCGGACTCAGCCTTCAAGATCCTTTGATTCATCCGGGTTCATCCTATAAACTGGTCGGTTGGGTAGTGCTGCTCTGGGCACCAAGTCTATCTGATGTTCAATCTCTCTAATTGGTGGTAAACCCACCAATATATCTTTAGGGAAAATGTCCTTGACCTTGGCTAAAAGGTTGGCTATGTCCACGGGTAACTCATTTTCAAGTGAATCTGAAACTAAACTTTCCTTGAAGATCATAAGTAGCACGGGTTCTGGACAAGTTAAAGCTTTATAAACAACATGACGTGTAATATAAAGATAAATTGTTTCACCTCGGTTTATTTGGCTTGTTTAACTTGGATTTCTTGGATTTGAGATGGTGTGAGAGGAGCTAAAATGTACTTCTTCTTCTCATACGTGAAGGTGTAAAGGTTGGTCACCCCCTTTGTGCACTACCTCTCAATCGAGCTGACACGGTCTTCCGAGTTGTACATGTTCAACTTGCATAGGAACAACGTCACAAACCGCCCAGTCATGGTATAGTCCGATACTAAAGGGAATAGTGACTTGCTCACTCACTTTCACTTCGGTTTAGTCGTTAAGCCACCAGAGCTTGTATCGGCTGGGATGTTTAGTTTTGGGTAATTCAAGCTTATCTACCATGTACATGCTTGCCACATTAGTACACTATCCACCGTCTATAATCAAGTTGCATACCTTAAGTGTTATTGGTGCAATGAGTGTGAAATATGTTTTCACATTTGAGAAGATCTTCGGAATCAACCATGGTGCTAAGCATCAAACGGATGACTAGACTCACTCCATGGTCTGGGTACTCAACCTCCTCTTCCAGAACTCCTTCTTCACCGTCTGCTTCATCTTGAGATTCAAATCCTCCGTCGGTCATAAGGATCATCAACCTCTTGTTCGGACAATTTTTTGCCATGTGACCACGGCCTTGGCACCTTAAAAAAGTTATGTCCCTAGCCCTTAATTAATCAAGGTTTCGGGTTACCTCAATTGGTTTAGTCAGGCTGGTGATGGGCTTCTTGAAATGGGACTCAGTCTCAAGTTTCTTAGGTTCGACGTCGGCGGTCTTTGGGGAGATCCAACCGGGTTTAAGACAGCTAGAAGACTTCTTTTTGATTTGTTACTCCGATTGAATGGTGAGATGCATCACTTCTTGGAGATCATGGTAGAGGTTCCTCTAAATCTTAACCGCAATCCTCTCTTGAAGTCCGTCAATGAATTGGGCCATAAGAGCTTCTTCAATTTCTTCAACCTCAAGTCGGTTTTTGAGAAGTTCAAATTCTTCATAATATTCCTCAACACTCTCAGATCCTTGTGAGAGCTTTCAGAATTTTCTTTATAATTATTTTTTAGTTTGGCTCAAATGTTTAGACCTTGTTTTGTATTTAATTAATTGGGTTGTAAATTTAGGCCTATTAGGATTAGAAAGACTAGAATAATTATTAAGTTATTCTTTAATAATTATTGGCCCACTTGTTTAGGTCCGTTAAGAATTAGGGTTTCATAAAGATCCCTACATAAGTTGTAAACCCTTGTATATTTTAGACAATTTTAAATGAAAAGAAAAGAACGAGAGTTTTCTCACAAAGAATCTCTTGTGTCAATCATAGGTCCCTTGTTGAAGATTGATTCAATTCTCTTCAGATTGAAGATGGGTGTCTTGGTTTGATTCAATTCACCTAAGTAGGAAGAAATGTCATTAGATTTGATTAAATTCGCCTAGGTTGAGCTTTATCTATCTATCACTACTTCATCATCTCCATCTTTTCAACTTTCCACAAACCACCTATCTCTTTGATAGATTTCCTTATTGTCTGATATGCCCTGCATCAGTTCAGCGTCGACATCTCGTAATTTGATTTGATCTAAAAAGATCCTGTCATAAGTTACCCGAAAGCGAACTTAGTGAGTTTCGATTAGATAAAGAGAGCAAGCCTATTTTTGGCGTCGGTACCTCGTAATTTGATTGTAGAATCGTTATACATGTGTACATGTGTGCTTATTTGATTATGTTGATCTTGCATTCTAAGAAAGATGAACGATTTCTTCATTGGGCACATGATGTACTTGACTGTCCTACCCGAAGATTATTTGTTCCCTTATGTGCATGCGCACATTGATTCTTCTCAACAAGGGCTGATCTTTGGCAAGGCTTGGTCTTCTCAAAAAAAGGGAGAGATTTATCCTACGCATAACTGTAATTTATCCGCTACAGTCTGTACGCAGGGTTCCTCAACAGTGATAATGGCTCATAGCAAATCGGACGGTTGAGAATTTAGATGTTTGGAGTATAGCCTTGTATGTTACTTCTTCGTCTAAAGAACACCCCGCGAGTCTGCTCTTCCACGATTGTTCGTCCTCTACCGTGGGGGCATGATTGGTAGGTTTCGTGACCCTTTCCCCTTCATGGCAGTGTATGTCGTTGGTGCAATATCACAAAGATACAAGGTTTCCACTTAGTCTCTTGGCCAAACCAACACCTACATGACGAACCGCTCGTGCCTCACCTCGGCTATGGTGACTGCAATGGCGATGCCGATGTTATTTTGTGCCCAACGTGCGGCGAAGCCTGCTGTCATAGAGGTGACGCCAGACGTTTATAAACTAATTTTGATTAAAGTTAACCGATTCAATTCAACTGAGTTGAGAATTTGGTATAGTTTAATAATAAAATGCAATCGATTTATAAATTAAGTTATATCCAAATCATATGCTAAATTTAACTTATACTTTAATTGACAATTATACCCTCAGATTATTTATTGTGAATGTTTTTGTTTTGATTTTTTTCCCGAGTGACATCAATTGTAAATAACACATCAATTAATGTCCAGTAAATAAATGTATTTCACTTTTAATATATAGAGATGCCATAAATTTGTTGACTGATTATCTTTGTCAACAAACGCCGTAGACGACACCCTATGAACAAAGACCTCTCTAGCCATGTATAGCGAAACTCGAATCTAGGGAACCTCCGCTAAAGACCAGATTCAAAGCAAGCAAACCTCCATCAATGACCAAATTTCAGAGGCCAATTTGACTTCAAATCGATGAAATCCTAGAAAACACCCAATTAGCTCTTCAAGACCATTGATCGACACCAATGTGATCGAAGAATAGAAGCTCAAATGAACCTCACCACATACCTCTACATTCTCAATCCTTGCAAATATTTGTGTTTGAGAGAGAGCACCCAATTTTTTAAGCAATTCACAGTTCTGCATTATGAAACAATTGTTCATTGTTTAAGGTTACCATACAAAAAAAAAGTACGACACAACAACTGGAAGGAAACATAAAATTACAGACCCAGCCGAACGAATTTATGAATTTTAAGCAGAAGACAGATTTTGTTTAGCAGGAGGCTCATGTTCCACGTCATCCATATCCGCTTTCAAACAAATAAAAGATAAATTCATAAACGTAATTTCTTTCCACTTAAAAGGAGAGAAATATAATAAACAAAAGATAGATTACAATCCAAAAAATGACTCTTCGACCTTGGTTTCGAGGAGCAGTGCCTGAGAAACCTCCTCGGCAGAGTCCATCAAGGTTACAAAGCCTCTCCATAATCTTATCAGGATATAGAATTAAAGCATAGTTTCCAACATGCATATATAAACTGAAAATGAGAATGAGGATAAGATATTATCCCGTGCTGCTGATGATGAAGCTCATCGATCTCATGTGGTAGCTTTTCTGTTGTTTTCTCGGAGGCGGTGGTTTCTCCTATCGTCGCTGCTAAGAAATTCGCTCAATACTCATAAACGTTTGGAAATCTTAAAGTTGATGTGGAGGTTATACTTGCTTATATAGATAGAAAATTAAGGTTTTAGTATCGAATATACGTTTTAAATATTCGGTTGTTATGCAACTTATAGTTAAGAACACCCCCAAAATAGGAGAGTAAGTAGATTTGATGATATTATATAGTATATCTATGGTATCTAAATAAAAATCTAGAAAATAAATATTAGAAAATCAACTTTTTTGTAGTGAAGATAACAACGAATTCGGATATTAAGTAGAATTTAAAGAATTTTATTAAAAAATCAAAATGGATAAATGAAACTTAGCATAAAAACATAACTATTAAATAAACTACTTTATAATAAATTTTAGGTTGTATAATTCATTTTTTCTAAATATTTTAACTATAGTAGTAAAATTCTATTAGTATGTATAATAGAATGTTATTTTCATATAAACTAATTTATATAGCATATATCTTAATAAAATTCTATTAGTATGTTTTAGGATGTATATTTTTTTTGTTATGTGTTTTTATTAATATAGTTTTTTTTGTAAAACCACAAAAATTATATAATTTTATATGTTGATTATATAAATATAAAATTATATAATTCTTTGTAAAACCATAAAAATATAGTTAATGAAACATATAATCATAAAATTTCAAAAATTATATTTATGGAAAAATCAATAATTAGGTAGGATCCAAATTATAGGTGAATTATCCATTGATAAATTAGATAAATTTGATTTATATATGGATAATCCGATGATTAATTGGGCAATTATCTTGTGATGAATAAAATATTATTAATGAACTCAAAATTTGTATAACAATTTCAAGGGCAATTAATATAATATTTTACAAAAGAAAAAGTTATAAAAGAGAGAAAAACACCCGATGAATATAATATATATATCTCAATAACAAATGTTTATTATTATTTCAAAATAGTTGTTTTCGGGGATAAATTCAAAAATACCATTCTAAACTTAACATTTTCAAAATTATCATTACTCTTCTGAACATTTTCAAAAACTACCCACAATAATGGGAAAAAGATGAAAATTTCATTAACTTAAAAAAGAATTTTTTTTTTAAAAATATATTTTTATTTTATACAAAAAGAAAATCACACCAAATTTTTTTCCCCGCCAATTTTTTTCATCACACAATTTTGGTTTTACATTTTTTTTGTCAACATCACTTATAATACCAAAGAAATAAGATATTGTTTACATATAAGAACCCATAAACCGACACCCTGCCTAGACGCGTAAGAGCATCCGCTTTGTGGTTCAATGCTCTAGGAATTACATATAAGGAGAAACAAGAAAACAAACTCTTCAAGCACTGAAAATCTTCATAATAGGGGATAAAAGCTGGCTAGTCTCCGGGGATAAGAAATTAAATGAATAATATTTGTGCAATCTGTTGCCATCTCGATCTCCAGGAATCACAAAGCTAGCATATTCTCCATTGCCCATTAAGCAACCTCTATTTTGGAGTGAAGAACATAAATTTGTTTAGCAGAACAACCTCTACGAACGCCACGAGCTCCCATGCAAACACCTTTAGTAGAATCGGAAAAAGAGATCCATCCATGACCGGAGGAAATGTCAGAGTCTTTCCAAGATCCATCGACAAAGTAAAGATAACATGTGAACCATGGATTAGAGATGGTGGGTTTCGATACCTCCGCCCATAAACTAGAAGCAGAGATTACGCCTACTTGAACATCTTTGATTGGCCCTTTTCTAGCTGAAAACCATTTGCGGCACTCTGTTTCAGCCAATTTTAAAATGTCTAGAGGATCCCAATCAATATTTGAAAAAGATTTCCCGTTCCTTGCCTTCCAAAGGTACCAAATTATCCACTTTGTCATCAATTCACCAAAACAGATAATCTAGGTTATACCAAATTGATGAACGGGGAAAATATCAATAGCAGATGGAAATCTTATATAAAGCCAAGGTTTGGATAGCCTGAGGACATTCAAATAATACATGATTGATAGTTTCTCCTGCAGCTCCACAGCGAGAGCACATCGAATCACACTTAATGTCGCGATGTTGCAGATTAGCCTTAACTGCAACACAGCCTGACATAGCCTGCCAAATAACATGTTTGATTTTGGGAGGAAAATCTAGTTTTCAAACATGTGCCTGTAACACATGGATATTTGGACCAATATGAGAATTTGGATGCAGTTGTGACGATTCGCCTACACTATACCCTGATTTGACGGAATATTTACTTGTCTTGGTAAAATGTCAACCCCAATAATCTTCTCTTAATCTTTTTGGGATTCGGATCCCTAAAATAATTTTAACATCTTCTGGTTCTAGGAATGGGCATAATAAAATCTCTCGCCAAGTTATGGTAGCTGGATGAATGAACTGATCCACCGTGAGCTCAGGATAAATATTTGGACCTAAACCTCTGGCCGGTATTGGGAAGATATCAGGGATCCATGGATCTCTCCACACCGAAATTGTTTTCCATTACCAATTTTCTTAATTATTCCTTTACTCACAAGGATCGAGCAGAAGTAATACTCTTCCATCCATAAGAAGGTAATGAGATCAATTTTGAAATCATCGGTGAATCATTCTTGTAATAATGACCTTTCATTACTTTCGCAAATAAGAAATCTGGGTAATCCATTAGCTGCCATAATTGTTTTGTTAAAAGGGTTGAATTAAAATCCTCTAGGACACAGAATCCTAGTCCTCCTTCCGATTTTGGTCTATATAATTTCTTCCATTTTTTCTAGTGAACCCCTTTAAAGGTAGCAGAATTAGACCACCAGACATCAGCAATAGCTGAGTTGAGCTTTGTAATGGTTGTTTTAGCTGAATTTTGGTTTTACATTTATAAGGTTTAATAACATAACTTATAAATACACTATTTATAAGTTATCTTACTAAACCTTATAAACACACTATTTATAAGTTGTCTTATTAAGCCTTATAAACCCTAATTGGATAATAAAAATTAGTAAATCATGCTAAATATTATATTCTAAAGAGATCTATTGGATGTCTAATTCCAAGAGAATGATTAGGGTGTCGATCTATTCATCATTCCTTTCTTAGTTTTATGCTTATGTTATCTGTTTTGATTCCTGCTATGTTCATTTCCTTAATGACATATGAGTAGATCATCTAGGGGCTCTTGAGGCAATGGGATAGATTAGTGTGGATCTTAGGTTTTCTAGGTTGCTTAAGGGTATATTAGCTAGATCTCTTTTGTTTTGGTGTTGTTAATGTTTTTTTCTCTTTGATCAATTGAAATCCGTCCTTAGACATTTTAGCACCCAACATGTGTTAGATAAAATGTCGGATTGAACCATTATATGGATTTGCACTCTTAGCTCAAGAGGTTGATTGTCTAAGATGTTTATTGGCTAGATTAAGTCATTTCTTCATGCCATATAGGTTGTTAAACACTTGTGATGATAGGGTCTATTGATAGCTTCTCTGAAATTCTTTGCCATGAGAGTGGATTCAGTACCTTATGAACTTAAGGCCTGGAGATCCGCTCTGTTGAGTTTTGTTAAGTAATTTAGTAGACTTAAGTGATCCACTGATCCATGATTCTCACTCCCCAGGAACCCTTTTCTTTCCCATTGCTTAGTAATTTGTGTTTGCTTAATTCCATGTTGTTCTGTTTTCTTGTTGTTTCATTTTACCTGTTGTTACTTTTAGACACTGCATGTTTAAGTTGCTTGTTTTAGGTTGTTAGATAACAACCATCATATCGATTTGGCTTGGATTAGAGTTATCTATCACATTCTGATTGTTAGTTACACACCCATTTGGATTGACACCTAAAGTATTGCGATCTCCAAATGTTAACCATCGATTTCTGCTCTTCAATATCCAAAATTCCTCATCATCACGATACGCAGCCTGCAAATCATCTCGAATTTTCTGAATTTCTTGAGTCGATAAATTACCATGAGTCGAAGTAGAATCTAACTGAATCTTCAACTAATTTATATGACGAGCAGCATTAATCGGATTCTTTCTTCCAAGCTGAAATTATTCGACGACACGCATGAATTCGATCTCCTAAAGACGACACTGCACAATTAAAACCCTTCCAAGTGCGTATAACAACATCTTTGAAACCATTTTTAGAAAACATTCTTTTATCATAGTAAAACTGGGACCTCGTATGACTTAGCTGCTGACTACAACAAACAACATTTGGACGATGATCAGAGCCACCAAACATAGCCCGATCTAAACAACACCAAACATTATGCAACATATCGTTTACCCGTCCAAGATAATTTGTCACCCTCTGATTTGAGATCCTGAAATTGACAAGTCGCTATCATCCTTCAGAAATCAAAGAAAGTACCCTCTGCTTGAATTACATCTCCCCATTTTTTACTGTTATCGCTTATCTCATTAAAATCACCCATAACCAACCATGGTTCATGATGTGATGTATAAATTCTCTCCAACCTTCCCATAAATGGTTTCGAAAATTTGGATTTTGATGACCATACACAAGAGACAAGTAGAAATTAATTCCATTACTTGAAACATGACAATCAACCAAATTTGAAGACTCAAAACCTACATAAACAGACACTGACTTCTTCCAAAAGATTGCTAAACCCCCACTTATACTCTATGAAGGGATTGTTACACAATGATCAAATCCTAAAGAGCAACACAAATCACGAACCACATCATTCCTTTGTTTCGTCTCCATTAAACATATCATGTCTGAGAGATATTGCCGTAGTATCTCTTTTAGGCGTCGAACAGTCAGGTCAATGCCAAGACCTTGACAATTCCAACAGGTTGTAATCATGGCTCCTTAGGTGGTTTAGGAACCACCAAACCTTGAATCTTAGAGATGTGAGAAGCACTCGAAGAAGCACCCTCATCAGATCGTACCTCACAAGCCAAATACTTAGAATTGTGGACCTCATCATCAACAACATCATGTTTCTGTTTCCTGTTTGTAACCATACCATCTTTTGGAATCACGAAACTCACAAGTGGTGAAAAAACCAAATCATCTTCAACCGGAACAGGTGATTCCAGCACAAGATCTTCAGAAGCATCTACAAATCCATTATCTGTCTGAAAAACTCCATTTGCAGTAATATCATTAACAGGATTCCACGCCTCATCTAGTTCTTGAATACGCACTCCACTTTGAGTTAAATTTACTCGTGCAGATGCACCACCATCCTCATCGCCTCTGTCAAAAGAAGAAACTCCACTTCCATTTTTGAATCAAACAAGCACCAAAATCATGAGTGAGTAGCCCACAAACCTCACAAAAACCTATTAGACGTTCATATCGGAAGCGCAACAGAGTGTTAACACCATGGACAAACTGAAAGTTACGCTGATAGCGAAGAGGAAGAGGGACATCCCAGTCGATACAAACCTGTACAAACTCAACACGAGATGCCGATTTTGTTGTGTAGTCAGTTTCAAGCAAAAGACCCAATGCTCGACCAACATGATCAATCACCAACTGAGTCATAAACTGCAACGAAATTCCTCTTATCTGGATCCAAAACGAAATAAAATTAAGCACCAAAGGGCTCATCAATGGTGTCCAGCGATGAAGGATCAACATTCGATCCGCAAAGGACCAAGGACCACAACGTAGCACAGATTCACGGAGTTCCTCCGTAGGAAAGATAAACTGAAAGCACCCACCGACAATGATACAACCATGAATGACTCCAGCCAAACCCCATGTCCATGGCAAAACATCAATTATGGACCAAATGTTTTGACGCTGGAGAATTGTGAGACGTCCAACAACGAAATGATTTTCTGCCTCTGCTTGATGTATGACATCTATTCGCATCAAAACAGGTTCATCAGAGGCACCGAGACCAAGATCTTGCATCACATTTCGTAAAATCTGAGCCATCGTGAAGAGAAAATAGTAATATCGCCAGAAATTCAAAGATGAAAACAGAGTAACAAGGCAAGAGAACAAAAACCAAGAATTGGTAGTGCCCATTGGAGTGAACAAATAAGAAGCACATCACAATGATCATGGACCATCATGGGAGAAACCACTGAAGAACGTGAAGTGATAAACAACCGCTCCACTTCACCGACACCGTCAGAAAAAATCAGCTAACTGAGAAGAGCGTCATAAAGAGCCAAAACAGATTGGGAATGCTTTATTTACAAAATTTATTATTCTGGTCTGTAAGCCGAATATTGAGTGACAGATAAAATAACAAAAATATAAAAAGATTCCAATGCGGTTTAAAGTTAAACCTAAAATTTCCGGTTTTATAACAAAACCAATCGGTTTTCAATTCTGTCGAGAAATTTATCATATCATCCCACCTAAAACACCTAACTTCATCTCGATCTCATCGAAGCTCCTCTCTCTTACATTACATACCACTCCACATCAACCATTTGTGTTCTCATCGATCTCTCTCTCTCCCTTTCTCTCTCCCTCTCTCTCCCTCTCTCTCTCAGGCTTCAACGGGTATCTCTCTCTCTCTCTCTCTCTCTCTCCTGTTCTCCATTTGTGTCTCTGTTTGTTTGATGAGTTTCCAACGGAAGAATGCAGCTGTGTCTCCATTTATATCTCTGTGTCGATAGAGTGTTTCTCTGATGTTAAAATAGAGAAAAATTTAAACTTGTGCGATTTCTTGGTTGTGTCGGGTTCGTGTAAATGTTCTCTGAATTGATTAGATTATTTATTCTGTTTAACTGTATCCTCGTATGTGAAATGCGGACTTTGTTGACTGTACTCAAATCATTAGAAAAATGCAGATGGGATTTTGGGCTTTCTTTCATTCTGTAGATTGAGATTTCTCTGATGTTTCTCTGGATACATCGCGACTAGGGTTGGTTTTCTCTAATTGTTATGAAGTTTAGACAGTGAACTTATGTGTGTGTGTTTTGTTTTGGTTACGTCCAGTTCGTGTGTTTTTGCTGATCTGATTCTTAAATTTTGTCTAACAATAATCTCGAATGTGCAAAATGTACATTGTATTGTGTATTGAATTGAAACCAAACATTACAAAGAAAGCTCATTCACAGTGTTTAGACATTTCTCGAATTTTTTCGTTCTTGACTTGTTGTTTTTAGTATCACCAATACTTTTTTTTGTTCTTTTTACTTTTTTTTTTGCATAGAAAGATTAGAAAATTTGTGAAAATGGCGGCAACAGCAGCTTCAAGCTTGCAAATTGCTACAAGAAGGCCAAGCATTTCTTCCTCTTGCAAAGTTCTTAAAGCAGGGACTTACATTGTTAGTGTCAATCATGGAAATGCTTCATGGGATAAACTTACCTGCACTCGCCATTTATCGAACCTTGGATGTTTGAGAAACCACAGTGCTGTTCCAACCTCTAAAAGACCCGTTTCATTTTCCACAAAGGCAATGTCTGAATCCAGTGAAAATAAGGCTTCTTTTGGCCTTCCAATTGATTTGAGAGGTTATCATATCTTCCCTTGTAGTCGTCTTAATTGTCCTGTTTCTAGTACTAGTAGTAGGTTTACTAAGATGCTATTCAAAGCCTTGTGACAAAAGACTTGGGTTATCTGAACTAAGCAACGGTAAATGGTACAGGGAAAAGAGCTTTCATTGCTGGTATAGCTGATGACAATGGATACGGTTGGGCCATAGCAAAATCTCTTGCTGCTGCTGG
>WJSH01002243.1:18961-40704 GCA_009757365.2 Lepidium campestre
CGGCATTTATAACTTGTTTTCTCTGTAGTCTTACGGTGTATATATGGCGATGATGCAGATGAAGTTGGAAATGCAGCAGCCTTCTTGGCATCACCGTTGGCCTCTGCCATTACCGGTGCAACCATCTATGTGGACAATGGCTTGAATGCAATGGGCGTTGCACTGGACAGCCCAGTCTTCAAAGACCTAAACAACAAGAATTAGGGTCTTAATCCGCAACCGAAATTCCGTAAATTCCCTTTTGGTGATCTTACTTGTTTGTCTTTATGAGTAGTATGTTCGGCATATTGGCTTATGGTCCTCATCGGCTTGTCTTTTCTTTCTTGAAGAGAATAAATTATGGTTCTAGGTTTGTTATTTAGCAACTATATGTAATAACTAATAGACACTTATTCTTCTTATTATTAAAAAAAAATCGAGTGAAACTATTTACATGTCCTCCAAAAAAGACACAGATATTCAGTTCCAACTAACTTCAGATGAGAGCTTAAGACATAAATTTGGTTTCTGCTAGTTTGTGTATTGGGAACAAGAGGCACCTACCTAAACCATAACTAATGTAAACTGACTAAATAAGAGTATTTTGATTGGATATCAAATTTTTTTTCCATAATTAGTTATATGTTTATAGGTATATTTATAGCTCTCTGTTTATGAATGCATTCCTTTTTATACGCCTATACACATGAGCCACTTTTGGATCCACATAAAAATTGTTTATGATTTTTTTATTGTTTTAATATATCATATTTAATTTTTGTGTAAGCATCAACCATCTAATGTACCAAGAGTTCAAAATTATTGTCTCATGTACGAAAGAGAAAGATTCTAAAAAATAATTATTATTTGTCTTAAAAATCTCAAAGTCATTTTTCCAATCCCTTCAATTTGTTTTTCTCCACTTACACGTTCTCTCTCCTCTCTTTAATGTCTTCATTTTCTCTTTTTTCTCTCATGTTTTATTTATCCTTTATCTTTCATTCTCTTCAAGTAAAAGAATAATTTATTCTTCTTGTTGTTTGCTATTGAACTAGAGAATTATGATTCTTAAAAACCCAAATTTATTTGTTTATGAATTTTATTTCAAATTAATTTATTTCATAGGTATTAGAAATCATTTTTGGTTTGTTTTGTTTGCAAAATGGAATATATTTTTGGTAGATGTATGTATATGTGAAACAAATATATAATAATCAAAGTAAAAATGATGGGAATAGATGAAATCATAAAAAATCGCCATTTTAGGGTTGCATGTCAGCATAAACTCTTATGAAGAAGATGAAGACGAATTGACAAGTTTATCATATAATAAATGTGTTAATATGTAATACATGTGTTAAAGGTAATAAATGTGTTAACATAAAATATATGTGTTAACGGATAATAAATGTGTTAAAGTTGGAATTATAATAGGAGATCTTTTCTTCATCCATAAAGTTCGGCTTCCATTACTATTGATCTTATTCTATGTTTAGTGTTTCATGGGATAATATATGTGTTAACGCATAACACATTCCCTAATCAAATATGTGTTTATTAGATAATATATTAGTTACCGGATAATATAAGTGTTAACGACTAATATATTTGTTAATCAAGACTCAATTTAACATATAAAACTCTTATTCAACTCAACGTATAAAAATAAATTTTTACTTATATGCTAATAGTTTGATTATCAGTACAATATATGTGCTCGTAATCTCATTTCGTAAAAAAAAAAGAACGAAATCATCAACAACAACAATATCTAGGGTTGCATGTTGGCATAAATTCCTATAAAAAAGATGAAGACAAATGTTTATCAGATAATAAATATGTTAACGGGTAATACATGTGTTAACGGGTGATACATATATTTACCCTAAACCCTAAACACTAAACCCTAAACTTATTTTAATACATGACTCATTTTGCATGGCGCTTCCTATTTGTGGTCCACACTATGTTTGGCAGACTGTGCCTCTTGATTTCATGCGCGTTACAACTTTTTTATATTTAAATATTTATTTAGCCGATAATATAAATTTTTACCGTCAACATGGTGGTTTCCGCCGCTGTGAGTTTGTTGCGCATGCTTCAACAAAATCTGTCATTTTATCAGTTTAACCGTAACTTTTTAACTTAAGATATATATTCACACATACTAGTTATCGAAACAGAACAATTTATTTCTTGAAATATTTTTATTATCATTTAACGTAATTGTTATCATTTGATACATACTTTCAATGTTTAAGATTGCAACTTAGAGTCTGGTTTGAGACAAGAGCACTATTTCTAAGGAATTAATACACATTATAAATCTTCATCACTTAACTTATATATATATATATAATTTCTGTTAATAAATATATTACCGTCAAATCCGATATATGCTCATAGATAGCAACTTGTAGGTGTCAGCTCATATCTTAACCAAAGATGAGCATTAAATGTTCATATTCTTAATATCTTTGTGGGACAACCTAATTAATTCAACATTAGGGATAATAGTGTATTTTACAAAAACACATGTAGTTAGTTACTTCATTTTCAACAATTCATAGTTACTTTATTAATTAGTTTCTGAAATATGAATATTGAGCTAATAAGCTCTAATATAAAAATATAAGATTTAATTTTTTTAATAAAATAGGCAGACCGTCTGAAACTATTTGAAGGTTCTATTCAAGAAAATTATTAAAAGTATAGCTTATATATAAGGGTTAATTAGGTAGATATTAAGATAGTTATATGAAATTAGGTAGATAGCACTTGAGTTTTTTTATTTAGGTAACTAACACCTACTTTTCACAATATTGACAAAATTATCCCTCTGGCATAATGTTGACATTATACTAACGTACACAACATAATAATTACCAAAATAATTGTTAAAATATATTATATTAATATATGAAAGGTGTAGTAAATATGTTATATGTAAATGTAAGTGTTAACTGATATTTAGAAGTGAAGTTATAAAGTGTTAAAAGAGAAGTATAATAAGTTAGATGTATTAGTATGTATCATGTGAGAATAAGATAAACTAGAAGAAGTGTTAAGTGTTAATACGACATTAAATGATAATGAGTTTGTTAAATGTGTATAAGATATTAGACAAATAGTTTAGCGGGTAATAATAAAGATTGTTAAATGATATGTTATATGATATTGGAATAAAAGTCAATCAAACACCAACCTTACCAAAAATATCAAAACAAACACCGAACTATCAAACTCTAGATTAAATTGTGTATTTGTAGTTGACTTCTATTTAAACCCTGAACTTTTAGTTGACCGAGTCGATTTACCCCGACCTTAAGTTGTTTAACAGAAATTCTAAGGGACCTGTCCAAAATATATTATTGTGGCATACATTGAATATGTTAAGAGTCTTGCCATGACCATAGAGGTCTGTTAAACAAGTTAACGTCGGGGTAAATCAACTCGGTCAACTTAAAGTTCAAGGTTTTAATGGAAGTCAACTATAAATTTCGAGTTTAATCTGGAGTTTCGATAGTTCGATGTTTGATTTGACCTTTTTGGTAAGGTCAGTGTTTGATTGACTTTTTCTCATATGATATTTGTAATAATATTGTTATATGTAAACATAAGTGTTAAATGATATTTATAAGTGAAGTTATAAAGTGTGAGAAAGAAGTATAATAAGTTAGATGTATCAAAATGTATAATCTGACATCACATGTGAAATAGAAGATGTGTTATGTGTTAAGTGTTAATATGACATTAAATGATAATGAGTTTTTAAGTGTTAATAAGATATTAAACAAATAGTTTAGTAGGTAATACCAAACACTATTTTTTTTTAGATGATAACCACAAGGCTTAACAATTGCTTTTAGATGATAACTATGAGGCTTAGCAAAAAAAAATAGATGATAACCATAAGGCTTAGCAGGTAGTCATGCTGAAAAAGATAAAAGTCTAAAATGAACAACTGATAAGGTCGGGTTTATCATCTAAAATTAAATTATTCTTCATGGGAATCACTTTCATGAGATCAGAGTTAATAAAGGTGTTCTCAAAGTTGGATGCACAATAACAAACTGGTGGGAATGAAAAAGAGGAATCGTAGGCGAAAAGGGAGGAGAGAGAATGTAGAGTAAAAATGAAGATGTAGAGTCAACGTTTGCATGAAGTTGGTATCGCCGAACCAGAAGGTCTAATGTTTCGGCAGATATATGTTGTTATGGCACAAGGTAAAGCTTGGTCATTTAAAAAAAGGAAGATGCTTTGTCAGTTGACTATTCTACATAAAGCCATTCATGCATGATATTTATGTATGATCAAAATTGGCACTGATATTAGCCAAAAGAGTTATGGATCCCGATGCGTTTAATAGATATCCATGGGGTCAGGTAAGCTTCTCTTGTTTAGTGCAGTCGATCAAGTCGGTTGATTATGCTAGATGCCCATTTCATGGCTTTCCTTATCCATTCTTGGTATAGAAATACGAGTCTTTTCTAGAGTTAAGAGAGTTGGTTGGGAATCAACGAGAAAATATGAACAGTCCCCTGATGCTTAGGTGGCTAAGATGTCGGAATAATGAGTTCAATGTAGTAGATGAAGTAAATAAAATTCTAGAAGTGCATAATTCTTACGTAGTGGATACATAATTGTTTTAAAGGCATACATATCTGAGTTATGTGGTGAATGGCTATAATGTATGACTTGATTTACATGCAGATTCGTATTATCCACATGCATAATTTACCATTAGAACATAAGTACCATGTTTGGCCAAATAAAAATGAACATGATATTAAACTGAACAAGTTGTTGGAAGATTTGGTCAACTCAATAAGTCTGGTTCGAAGGTTGATGCTAAAGAGTATGGGAAGAAACATTATGGCAAGAAGATGAAGGGTTCGAAGATAGACATGATGGTTAATTACTTTTGTACTATTGATACTGGTAGTGTTAATGTTGAGGATTAATCTTTGTTAACTACATTGATCCTCTCTAATAGGCTGGTAAGAAGCCTTCAGAAGATGAGTTGGTTAACGTGTGGAGAGCTGTGGGTTGATCTACAAAATTTCGTTAATGACCTCATAGGGAATGTTGATTAAAGATTATTGATCTTGATTCCATACAAAATTAAAAACATATTGAAGCAGTTCACTTGGTTGAGCAACGTTTTGCAAGCATAGAGGAAATCATGAAACATTTGAACAGTCATAATTACACGACTGCCCCTACAAGTGCCACTTTAAACATTGAGCAAAGAATTGCATTGATGGAATAAAATATAAAATTATTGATGCTGGTAAAATAGCTCGACCCTATTGCATCTGACACAAACCTTGTTGTTCTTGAGAAAATGAATTTAGACAACAAGGAAGCAGAAAGTTGTGCAATAATCATCGATGAGGAAACGAACAACCAAGAGCCAGTTAGTTGTTTAATTAATTATATAGTATTTTTGTAACTTGTCACCAGGCCCGGCCCTATGGGAAATAATGCCTCAAACCCATCCAAAAATGATGCCTCATAGTTGAAAAAAATAAATAAATAAATACTACTAATGTTAGACTCAAACCTGCAACTCCTCCACATCATCATACACAACTTAGCCATTATACTAAAGGGCATAACAATTTCTGATGCCCCTAAATTGTTTATAATTGTGGGCGCCTAAAGTCATTGCTTCGTCTGCTTCACCTCAGGGCCGACCTGCTTGTCACAATAGCTTCCTTTTCATAGTTATATGTTTTCTCACTAGATTTGTCTCTGTAGTCTTAGATGGTCGGGCGAGTGAAGGGGTTGGCCGTTGGTCCGGTGAACATGAGTGAAATTTTAAGAACAAATACATTTTTCATAAAAGAAAGAAATAAAAGGTTGAAAACCAGAGGGTTGAAAACCAGACTGTTGAAAAACGAATTGATTGCGAACATGATGGTTGGAAACCAAGATGTAGAGGTTGAAGACCTGATTTTTGATGGTGAAAACCATGATTTAGATTTTGGTAACATGATGCTTGATGGTGAAAATTAATATTTAGAGATTGGAAATGTTGATGAATCAAAGGTGGTTGACGTTAAAAATCAGATTATCATGGGTGGTGCAGCCAGGGTGAAGGCGGTTGAGGGTAAAAAGCATATGGGCAAGGTTGTTGCGGATCGTGTCAAGGAAGTTGAGGTTGCAAACTATGTGGCCAAGATTGTTACAGATGAAGTTAAGGAGGTTGAGGGTAAACACGAAGTGGGCAAGGTTGTTGTGGTTGAACTCAAGGAGGGTGAAAACAAGGTGGGCAAGGTTGGAGATGAAAAGGTTGGGAAAGGTAAGGGTAAAAATAAGATGGTTAAGTTTGGTAATAAAGATGGTGAATTCAAGGTTGTCAAGGTTGAGAAGGATGATGGTTTACTTCCACAGGATAATGATTGATGTGGTATCGTCAACGTAGAAGAAGATGAAATGGAAAATGTAACTACAAAGGTGCTCGAATGCGATAATTATTTTTATCACAACTGGTTATTAATGAAGCAGGTAAGAAGGAGATGTACTTAAGATTCGAGGCATCATTGTCGGCATTATATATAGGGATTGCGAAATTGGATTCCAGCTGTCCTCTTATGTCAAAACGTGTTCTCCACTTGGCAGGTTCTCAGAAATATCCATTTGTTGGGAGTTCTACAGTCAAGTGCGTCATGTTTCCTAATGCTATCAATGTTAACAAGGAAGATGATCACAAAAGAAAACTCGAGAGATTAAAGACGGAAATGTCGATGTAAGTGTTGATCCAAATTATTTGTGTGTATTGGCAGTTCTATGTAATTTAAATTTCTAATCTAAATCAGTTTAATTTGCTTTGGCAAGATGGAAGCTAAGGATAAAGTATATTTCTGGGAGGCTATCACGCCAAAATACTTATGGAGAAGAAATAGCAGAGGATGGTTTGGTTGTCATGTATGTAATTGCTTGTCTTACTTTAATTTGTAACTGAATTGACGGTGAAGTAATTGTTATTAACGAAGTTTTCTTATGACTTTCCTCACAGCATATCATAGGCATGATAACTATTTTTCGCAAACGGGCTATACTAAACAACTCAACATATCTTTCTTGGCATGACTTCATCGACCACGACATTGCGACAACAATGGGACTGAACTACGTCCAATATAAGCTGAAACCCACGTGTTTCCTTTTCAATAAAGTTTATATGAAGCATTTCAATGGACAACTTTCTGAAGAAACTGTTAGAAGAAAGAGGTGGTGGTAGGATGTTGACCATATATACACAATCACCCACGTCAAGGGAGATCACTGGGTTTCTTGTCATATTGACTTGCCAAGGGATACGTTATTTGTATATGAAAATATCAAAAACCATGCAATTGAGAAAGATATCATGGTCATTTTCGATTCGATCATGTCCATGATTTATGGAATTCTTAATGTATTTGTGCCCATATGAATCATGTGAAGCCGAGTGGATTTCAGAAAATAAAGTTGGTACGAGTGGAAATAATTTCTCAGAGCCTAAGATCGGGCAATTGTGGAGTCTACGCACTAAAATATATAGAGCGTCTAACTATGGGTGACTCTGTGTTTGAAGGCCTATGCGATCATAACATTTAGGTGATTCGAGAAAAAATGGCTTTTGATCGTTTTGAGTACAAGTTTCAAACAGTTGGTCCGAATGTTCAAAACTTCATTATCCCGTAGTTGAATGATAAGGAGTAATATGTGTACTTGTTTATCTATTATTGTTGTTCATATGTAGTTTTTGTACGTACTTATCGAACTCTACATATTTATTGAACACGCCTGCAAATTTATCGAACAAATGTATATATATTTAGCAGATATTTTTACATATTTATTGAACAAAATAACGTACATATTTATTGAACAAGTGTACATATTTAACAGTGTACACATTTAGCAAACAAGTGTACATATTTATCGGTGTGTGACTACTTACTATTTCATAGATTTGTTACATATTAATCAGATACGTTAGTGTATAATATTCCGACGTAGTACGGACAAGTGGATGTTACTTTGAATTAGGTTTATGACTCAATGTATGTGCCTCATAATCATTGAAAACATATATCTCCATCACTTATCCGCTGTCACATATATCGCAAAACAAAAAATCTGAAGCAATTAGATTTCCAATGGGACCAGATGGTTGTTTGTGGTCGATAATAATAGAGGATCTCGCATTTTCTTCGCAGATCTTAACATTCAATTCGATGATTTCACTCGAATGGTTTATGAAGATTATGAATTGGATGAGTGATCATATGCAATCGATTTAAGCTAAATGCCACCAAAGAATCTAACGTCGAGTTTGACGCCTAATACACCACCGATATATGTTGGTAATTCTCGACAGTTTCTTTCTTTTTTAAATTATTCGAAATCAAAAACTTTTCGTATGTGTGTAGTGTTAAATTTGCAGAACCATTATAGAGAGAGATGAGAGAATATGAAGAAGAGAGAATATATGAGATGAACAAGAACTTTTTTTTTCATTCAACATATGTTACAATCACTTATACAATGACTTTTAAATAGAAGAGGGAAACTAGCTAAGTCTTGAAAACCCTAGCCGCTTTCCAAGCCAATACCCAAGATGAAAGTGACGTTTGTGGATCCCAAGAGAAAAAGGTCAAGTTGATATCTCGTCTTTAGAGAAGTTATGTGACTCTCTCTTTGTCTCCAATGGCCATATTGACCCAATGTTGACTTGGGATGATTAACAAAGCCTTCTAGAAGATCCCAACCCTTAATCAAAAGTCAAACTCAACATTTTGTAATCATAGACTTTTTGGTGTCGACGTTGACCTTACCGCGGTACGCCGCGTATCGTATCACCGTACATAATTTTTCGACTGCAGTACGTGATCAATCGACCCGCGGTAAGTCTTGTCTTGGCACTCAGCAATACGCCCACGGGGCATTTTCCTCGACCCACGGTATTGCCGATCTTCAACATGTGGTACATTAGTTCTCGCCCATGATATTGTTGTTCTTCCACCCGCGGTACATAGCGATACGTATGTGGTTTGCCGTGATCCGGTCTTGCGACCGTCTGCGATCCGACCAATACTCGGCCGTAGCCGACTGTGACCCGATCACACTTTTCTTTGACCAAATGAATATTGATGACCCTGATAGATCTTGATCCATACTCCTCCTCAAGTTTAACCATGCATGTAATGTGGGTTACACTTGAAAGACCCACAAATCACACCTCATTAAAAACCTTAGAGAGAAAACCAATTGGGACAAAATTCTACTAAAGGAAAAATAGTATGCAACTCGTGAGTGAGGGGGCCTTTGGTTAAGGTCTGGTAAGATCCATAAGTCCAAGTTTACCGTGAATGTGATTTCAAAGCTTAAGACTTGCGGCCTTGGTGAAATTATCCGCCAATTGATCTTCACATCTTGTATAGCATGGAAGTGTGACTCCTTCTTCGATCTTCTCCCGAACATTGTGACAATCTACCTCAATATGCTTTATCCTCTCATGGAATACGGAGTTGGAGGCTATATGGATTGCAGGTTGATTATCACAATGCATCGTGATTGGAGTTTCTTGTTCAATTCCAAGATCTTGAAGCAACATCTTTAACCATGTCAATTCACTTGTGAGCTTCCTTACTGCCTGGTACTCGGCCTTGGCGCTAGAACATGCGATCACCTTTTGTTTTTTGGTCTTCCAAGTCACCAAGTTCCCTCCAATAAATGTACAATATCCGGTAGTCAACTTGTGGTATGTCCTATCTCCAGTCTCATCCGCATCACAATAGCCCACTATCTCGGTACTTTGGTTTTTACCCATCCATATGCCACGGCCGCGATATAGAAGGCTTGTAGGTAAGTTTATCTATCTCACAATAACGCGGCCGGGACTTCCTTTGAGATACCTTAGTATCCGTTCCACCATACTCGAATGATACACTGAGGGTTCCTTCATGTGTTGAGAAACCTGGTTCAAAGCAAAGCAAATATCAGGCCGTGTTATTGTGGGATATATCAACTTACCTACAAGCCTTCTATATCGTGGCGTGTCCTCATATGGTTGGTCATCTTTTGATTGACCTTGTAGCCATCTTCAAGAGGAGTCTTTGCAGGCTTGGATCCAAGCTTCCCTGTCTCATATAAAAGGTCAAGTAAGTACTTTCTTTGAGAGAGAAATAGGCATTCCGAGACCGACAAACTTCAATCCTAAGAAAGTACTTAAGTTCACCGAGATCTTTGATATAAAATACCGATTTAAGAAAGGATTTAGTGGCTTGAATACTGTCCTTATCATCACCGGTGATGATAAGATTATCTACATAGATAAGAACCACGACCGTTCCTTCTGGGCCGCAGCTTGTGAACAAGGTGTGATCGGCCTCGGACTTTTTGAACCCACCAGGTCTTGAGGGTGTTACTCAACTTGTGGTTCCAAGCTCGGGGTGATTTTTTGAGTCCATAAATGGCTTTGTGAAGTCGTAGAACTTTCCTGGGACCAATTGTATCTTCTAGGCCGGGAGGTGGTGTCATGTAGACTTCTTCTTCAAGCTCTCCTTGAAGAAAAATGTTCTTGACATCCATCTGTCACAATTCCCAAGAGATATTAGTACCTAAAGAGATAACAACCCTTACCGTATGAAGCTTGGCCACGGGTGCAAAAGTATCTGTGTAGTCCGAGCCATAGCTTTGGGTGAAGCCTCTTGCTATCAGTCGAGATTTATGCATTTCTATCTCCCCATCACTCTTATACTTGATAGTAAAGACCCACTTAGAGCTAACCGCCTTCTTTCCCGGGGTTAAGTCGGATTCGTCCCATGTATGGTTGCGTTCCATGGCCCCAACATCATCACCGACCGCATCATGCCATACCTTAAGTTCTTTAGCTTCATCATAGCTTTGAGGAACTTGATTGGCGTCTATCTTTCCAAGGAAGGCTGCATGCTCTATTGGCAAAAGGTCAAGCAAACACACTTCTTGAATTGGGTGTGTCACGGCTTGATTGTTGAAGTAGACTGCGGGTGGGGACCAAAGTGTCCAATTTGAAGAATCTTTTCGGATTTGGGTACTCCTTCTAAGTGGTGTTTGGTCCACCATAGTCTCTACTTCATCATCCTCATGAACCGTAGGAGCTTGAGCTTGAGGAGAAGGTTCATTTTCCTCCTCTTGAATTGTTTGACTCAAGTGATTATCATCTTCTTGTACTTTACAAGAGTCACTTGGCTTTGTGTCATAGAGTGGTCATTGCCTTTGATCATTTGGATGGTCTATGCCGAGATGATAAAACAAGATTTCAAGATTTGTGGCTCGGTCCGTTGATGAGGTTGATAGATCCTTAAGGTATTCCCAATCCTTATCATCAAAGTAGCATTTATCTTCCATAAACTTAACATCCCGAGAGATATACATCCTTCTTTCTTTGGGACTATAGCACTTGTATCCCTTTTGAGTAGTTGAGTAGCCTAGGAACACACACCTCTTGCTCTTGCCTCTAGTTTGTTGTGCAAGTCTTCGAGAACTAAAGTATAATACACACAACCAAACACACGTAAGTGATTAATAGATGGTGTTGTGTTGTTTAGTACCTCAAAGGGAGACTTGTCTTGGAGAATCTTGGTTGGTATGCGGTTAATGAGATAGCATGAAGTCATAACCGCATCTCCCCAATAGCTCTTTGGCACACTCTTATGGAACATCATCGAGCGAGCTACTTCCATTAAGTGTATATTCTTTCTTTCGGGTACACCATTTTGTTGTGGTGTATAAGGGCAACTCGTTTGATGTATGATTCCTTTCTTAGCTAAGTGTGCTTGAAAGGCTTGACTCATGTATTCTCCACCATTATTGGTTCTAAATACCTTCACTTTAGCATTGAATTGATTAGTGATGTAAGACTCAAAGTTGGTAAAGGCATTAAACACTTTATCTTTAGATGGCATTAGAGTTATCCAAATATATTTTGATTTTTCATCAATAAAGGTGACAAAATGCTTATGTTTCTCTCTAGACAAGCACGGTGATGTCCACACATCTGAATGAATAAAATCATAGCATTTTTCATATAGAGTTGATAACTTAGGAAACACAGTTCTACAATGTTTTCCAAGAATACAAGCCTCACAACTATGATTATCAAAAGACATACTTGGTAATATAAGCTCTAAGGCTCTAGCATGAGGATGACCTAACCTACCATGCCAAATCAAACTACTCAAACTACAAACGGAATTTAGAGCTTTTGAAATATTAAACTTGGTGTCTTCAAGAACATATAGTCCATCATTGACTACGCCTTCACCAAGGAGATTCACAGTCTTAATATCCTGAAATTTAACATCATTAGGTCCAAACATAACATAACAATCAAGATCACAAGCTACTATCCTAACGGATAAAAGATTAGAGGTAAAGTCATGTATGAGAAAGGCCTTAGTATTCTGATCAAAAAGCTTTAATTTCCAACTCCTTTAACCGGTATCTTATCTCTATTTGCAATGACAACATTTCCTAAAGCCGGTTTAACATTCTTAATAAGACTAAGATTACTAATCATATGATGAGATTCCCCCGAATCAATAACAAATGAGTCTTTATATTTATGGGATAGAAATGTGATACCGGAGTCCTTAAGGAGCATAAGGAGAGCTTCAATGTCGGATTTCTTGAGGATTCCTTCTTGAGAGTTAGCATGAGTCGCCACTCCCACTTCTCGGTTTGATGTGCTTGGATCCTCTTGTTCATCCGTAGCTTCTTGAGTCATGTATGCCTTTGGATTGTCCTTGAATTTAGACGGCTTTAATTGAGGATGGAGTAGCCAACACTTGTCTTTGATGTATCCCTTCTTCTTGCAATGATCACACACAAGAGTCCTCTTATCTTCTTGCTTGTATGCTCCTATGTTTTCCATGGGAAGTTCACTCCTTCCTCTAAATAAGCCGAGAGATCCAAGCTCTTTGTGGATTTGGTTGCACACATCATCAAGGGTTAGGAACATTGTCTGCCCTTAGCATATGCTTGATGAGATCCGAGTAAGTTGAATCAAGGGTGAGAAGCAACTTAAAGACTTTGTCTTGCTCCTTTTTTTCCCCGAGTTCCTTTGGATCCACCGTAGTTGGCCTAAGCATATCCAACTCGGCCCAAAGGCTTCTCCATTTCCTAAAGTGCTTGGTGAACTCAAGCCCTTCTTGAGAAAGATTGTTGAGGGCTTTTTGAACTTCAAACATCCTTGTGAAATTTGAAATCTTCCCATACACGTTCTTGAGAGTCTCCCAAAGCTCACTAGCGGTTTCACAATAGGAGTAAGCTTCATGAATCGTCGGGTCAAGGGAGTTTTGAATAAGGACGAGCACAGTTTGGTCATCTTGAGACCACTTGTCTTCAACATCTTCAACCACGGTTGAAGATTCTTCCTTTTCTTTTCCCTTTGGTGTAGCTTTTGGAGGACAAACATTTGAACCTTCAATGTGACTCCAAAATCCACAGCTATGAAGGATTGACTTGGTGGTTCTTGCCCACAAGAGGTAGTAGGATCCTTTGAGGATCACCGAGATGTAGAAAGATTTGTTATTTTCCATGAGTTAAAGAGAGAAAGAAACCGATGGAATGAGAAGGAAGCCTAGAGAATGAGAAGAATGAAGAGAATGATAGAATATGGATCTAAAGCTATGGTACCATATTAAATTTGCGGAACCATTATAGAGAGAGATAAGAGAATATGAAGAAGAGAGAATAGATGAGATGAACAAGAACTTTTTATCATTCAACATATGTTAGAATCGCTTATACAATGGCTTTTAAATAGAAGAGGGAAACTAGCTAAGTCTTGAAAACCCTAGATGCTTTCCAAGCCAAAACCCAAGATGAAAGTGACGTTTGTGGATCTCAAGAGAAGAAGGTCAAGTCATTATCTCATCTTCAGAGAAGTCACGTGACTCTCTCTTTGTCTCCAACAGTCATATTGACCCAATGTTGACTTGGGATGATTAACAAAGCCTTCTAGAAGATCCCAAGCCTTAAACAAAAGCCAAACTCAACATTTTGTAATCGTTGATTTTTTGGTGTCGACCGTTGACCTTACCGCGGGCCATTGGCGGTACGCCGAGTATCGTACTGCAGTACATAATTCTTCGACCATAGTACATGATCAATCAACCCGCGGTAAGTTTTGTCTCGACACTTGGCAATAATCCCACAAGGCAATTTCTCAACCCACGGTACTGCCAATCTTCAACCTGTGGTACATGATTTCTCGCCCACGGTACTGCCGATCTTCCACCCGCGGTACGTAGCAAGATGTCCGTGATTTGCCGTGATCCGGTCTTGCGGTCGTCTGCGATCCGACCAATACTCGAATGTGGCCGACTGCGACCGATCACACTTTTCTTAAACCAAATGAATATTGATGGCCCTGATAGGTCTTGATCAATATGTAGAAGTGAAGAATTTATACAATTTAGCTAAACTGATACTTCGATGAGCTTTCACAAGGAGTTTAAACAGGAAGACAATGGTTATGATATCGAATATGAGATTTTGATGTTTGATTACTTTGACGACTCGGATGGTTCAAACTCAGGTGACGAGAATTATGTGGGGTTGGCGACGGACTCGCTGGGTAAAGTAAAAGACGAGATGGAAGACGACAACGCATGTATCACATCACTGCCTTGTAGTAGAATATTTATAAAAATCAGCTCTTTATTTAGTTGTACCCAATGTTATGCAACCAAATCTGTTTTGGAAACGATGATGAATGTTCTTAGTGTAATTCGTAAATTTGATTTATGTGTCGAAAGATTGACGACAAGTTTGTTGTTTATGAGGTGTTGGGTTGCATGTTGTGAATGGATGGTTCAAGCATCCCCTATGGAGGATTCTCTTAACTTTTATATTTGCAAGTATGTTGATCGCCATACTTGTTCAATGATAAAATGTGTATTACGATCTCAACACGCAACTCCTAAGATTCTTACAGTTTTGTACAAAGATTTTGTTGGGGAGTTTAGCCAACTGTATTCCAATGCATGTCGCAGATGCTATATATAAATGATATTAAATCAAGGTAATCATCCACTAATTTTCTATGTTTAATGTTTATTCCAATATGTTATGAGGTTTATAATTTTGAAGATGGAATATTGGAAGGCACATCGGACATTGAAATATGCTCGAAAGTTGGTACGAGGGTCACATGAGGATGAATATGAAAAATTACCAGGCTATTTACACATGATTAGAAGGTCAAATCCTGGGACATTCAAATGTGGTTTATGCGCAGAATTAACAGCTTCTCGAATAGGTATGCATATTCAGCCTTCTCGGTAAAATTGACTCGCCCTTAGCGGATTTTTTACAATTTTTCCGTATACGATTCTGATTCACAACACACAACTGTATGATATTCAGGTATAAACTTGATCAATCCAAACAGAACATCAAGCATGCAAACCCATTTGAAGTCGACTCACCTCTACTTTATTCCAAAACTCCAGCAACACACAAAAACACCTGAAAAATCTCTAAAAATAACCAAATGTAATGTATGATCTCTTGGAGGATCTAATCCTAATATGAATGATAAATGCACCTAAATTTCTAAAATGTGAATGAAAATGAAATGAAACATATGTTAAATATATGGTAAAATGCCCTAAAATGCACAGCTATCATGTTCTAAGTATCATGTTATAGATTGCAGGCTTATCAAAATTGAGGAATTTTACCCATTTGGTGACTCTGACAACGTATATAAAAATTTTGACGGTCCCTACTATTGTGAATGTGCTGCCATCAAATGCCATGAGAGCTCATGTTGAGGGATTTAGTTCTCCGTGGAGCACGACCATCTTATCTAAGATTTCCTTGAATATGAGGTCCACCAAGCTTCCAGTGTCGACGAGTACTGGGTTGATTCGCAGTTAGCTACTCTAATTTCAACAACGAGGGAATTATCATGGGGTTGATGTACTCTTTTGCATCGACATTGATGAATTTTATATCATATTGAATCTTTTGAGTATCAACTGGACAAATACTATATGAGAACTATCCTAATCTTGGTATTGGCCTCAGCTTTATGCCTCTATCCTCTATTCTCGGTGGGTTGCAATTGTCGTTGCTTAGTATTGTTGCCGTTCTAGTCACCCGATCCTTTTTCCTCCTTGTTCGAGATATTTTCATTCTTCTTAGTGATACTTCGTAAAAAAGAGGTCTTGGAGTTGTCGACATTGGGATGTCAGGTGCCCTAGTATTTTGTGAAATTTGCAATACAGTTTTGTCTCTTTTGTGTTGGTATCACGATAGTATTTGTTCTATGGTCGATATTTGATGTTATGTTGTTCTCTAGAGGCTTCATCGATACAAAAAATATTGGTTCATTGCCCCTTATCCTCTCGCTAAAATCTATGGTTGTAGTGTTGTCGAGGCTCTTGACTTTCATCTTCGAACACTTCCTTTAAGCTTGACACTTTCTATGTGATGAAGTTTTTTCCTAGCATGGCCTTATATTTCTCAACATTAGCAAACTACACTGCTCATTGTAGAGCGTCTTCCATTTTATAGGGCTGGTTAATTCTTAGGTCACCTTTCATATTTGACTTATGAAAAGGTAATTGTGGACTACCTCAATAGCGATATCATCGCACACGCATACGCAAGATATGATTTTCTTGAACCTATTGAGATAGGATCTTAATATATTTTTTGCCCCTCCTTCGAGGCATGTAAATCTGAGGTTGCCATTTTTTGATTGATATGCATAAAGTAGTGTTTTAGAACGTCAAAGTGAGGTCTAGCTTCGTGAACATTCCTAAAGCGTCTCCTGTGAGGCTCTCGGCAATAACGGGCAATTACCCGCATCTTGTTGTTCGGCAATGCCTATCTTGAACTAGTGCAACATGGCACCAGGAAAGCCATGGATTCGCATGACTTAGCTCTGATAGACCTATTTTATATTTATTTTAAGTTATTTTGATAATGTTCATTTGTTTAGGCCCACTCTTTTGTTTTAATTTGTTTAAGTTAGTTGGGCCCATTAGTATGATTTTGCTTCAATTATTTTAATTAGGGATTCAAACAAGCACATGATCCATTAGGTTTAGGATTTTCTTAGTCATTTGGGAGACACCTATATATTGTAACCACTTGCTATCAATAAAATCAGAGTTGAGAAAAATGAGAAAACCATAGCTTATGCTAACCATGAGGGAATACCTCAAAACCCTAATCATCGTTGAGCCTTACTTGTGCGTTTACAAGCCTAGCTAGTGTGAACTCCTAGTTCAACTGTTTGGTAGGCGGTCCCTTGGCTGATTCAATTCGTTGAGGTTAGGCGTAACTATCCTAACTCTCTCGAGATTCAAAACCCTACTCAAATTCGTTGTCACTACACCATCTAGTATCGTCGTTACTGCATTATCTTGTTCTTTCTTCCATATTTGGATCGCCCAAGAGATCTCCTTGTGAATTTTTCTGCTGCACTACCACCAGCTTGGTATCAGAACCGCATTAATCAACTTCCACCGCTCGATCAGATCCAATTCGCTCACCACCAGGTTAAACACACAACACCTCTTTGTCTATTTGGTATATACTTAACAGATCTGTTCGTCTGATGATTCGTTTTTGTAAAGAAGCACAACCACTATGCACCCTATTTCATCTATGGAATGTGACCGCTATGTGCTATGTCGATGTCAATGTTCCGCTGCATCTTGTCATCGATCAATTTGCACAGCAAGCCTCTTGCGTCCCAGCCACTCTTTGTGGTATGAAGGACCAGCCTCGTCGTGCACCATTGAAGACCGCCACTATCACAATCATTGCAGTCACCTCCATCACACACAAGCTGCCCGTGACTGCGATCCGTGTGTTCCCAATTGATGAAACTCTCGATAACAGACGAAACCCTACCGTGAGTAAGTGCCCTTCTCCCACTTCCTCTTTGCTGCTGGGTGGACCTTGGGTTGACGAAAACCCTAGGAGAATAAGGAGTCCTCCTCCTTTGGATGTGCGTGATGAGCACATAAAAAAACTTGTGGAGTACAAACGAGTTTACAACAATAAAGAAGAACCATGAGGAGATCGTGAAAGCCTGTCAAAGCGTGAAGCCTTAGTAAACCCGTGTTTTTCTCGTGCGTGAAGCGTGCTGTCCCAGGGGGCTGAAGTCTCTCCTGTGTGCGAACCGAGAAGCTCCCACCATTTAAAACAACGACGAGTTTCCCTTTGTTGCAAGTGTACACCAACCTTCAGTCTTGTCTTTACTGCAAGGAAAGTCTTGGTTCAATGGAGAGCCATGGAAAACGTGTTGTCCTCCCCTCCTTGATGTCCACGACTCATACGAGTCAAAACTTGTGGAGGATAAGCGCGTGATTAAGAGCAAAGGTGTGACTGATTGCTCAATCGAGTTTGAAGGTGATTAAGAGCACCTTCACCTCCTTCACAGCTTGGATCGAAGTGATCATTGCGTGACCACGACTTGGCTATTGATGGTGCTTCTTGGCTCGGATAAGAGAGAGACATCAGACTCTCGGAAGGGCGCACAATACACTTAATGGGATGATGTGGTACTAAGACTGCACAAACCATGGTATGGGGAAAAGGACCGAGAAGTAATAGGTTGGAGGCTAGCTGACATGCTCCAGCCACAGACTAAGGAGCCGGACTTAAGAGATGCTCCTCAACGACATTGAGCCGCTACCAAAGAAGATATGCGTGTACTCTTTGACATGTTACAGGTTGCCCATAACGAATAAGGTTATGATTTAACATTCAAGGGATTCTTAATTCAATTATCTACACCCTCAAATTTTTATCAGACATAACGGAGTTTGGAGCTGAGAGTTATAAACATTACAACTTGGCCAATCTGATTGCCCATCACAACGAAAAAACAAATTAGCACTGCCCAATTGAGCGAGAGTTTGTGCCTTGGACCACATGAAAGTTGTTCTTAGGTCTTTTATGGTTCCAACAAGTCAAAGATTCGAAGAAATTCCATTGGAGCTTCGAGTTACACCCAATCTTCTACAATGGGTCATATTGGTTGCAATCGCATATTAGGTTGACTGTAGTCTAGGTTTGAGCTTCACCTGGAATGGAGCAACGAGGGTTTACGTCAAAGTCCTGCACATGATGTACGAGAAGGAAGAGCCACCATATGATTGCAAGATTCACGGAGAACACTCCCTTTTTGATTTGGAAAACGAATGTATCAAATGGGGAGGGATCTAGTACAGCGGAGCACCACGAAAGCCATGGATTCGCTGGCCTTAGCTTTGATTGGGCTTATTTTCTATTTATTTTAATTATTTTAAGTTTTTTAATAAGATCTATTTGTTTAGGCCCAGTCTTTTGTTTTAATTTGCTTAAGTTAGTTAGGCTCATTAGACGGTTCCTCGGCTAGTTGGTAGACAGTCATTTGGTTGATTCAATTTGCTGAGGTTAAGCGTAACTATCCTGAATCTCTCTCGAGATTCTAAACCTTAATCAAATCCGCTGCCACTACACCATCTATTTTCGCAGCCGCGGCGTCATCTTGTTCTTTCTTTCATATTCGGATCGCTCAAGAGATTTCCTAGTCGAGTTTGTCGTTGTGCTACACCATGAACGCGGTTCAGAATTATCATGGATCAGTTTCCTCTCGTATGTTGGGCATATAGTCTTAGCCTCAAGGCATGAACGGCGTACTCTGCGTCCTGATAACACATAATCGAGCTATGGGGCCAAGCTAGTCGCTTTATGCAAACATGACATTTCCTCTTCTTTATCTGCCTCGATCTGGCGTGTGGCGTCATCTAATGTTTCTCTCTTTGCGCTTGGTTGTCGCTCGTCGGTTGAGTAGTGTCCAAGAGTATCGCGATACAATGTTCGTTATAGTAGTGTTATAGACTCCGTTGTCATCTATGGTCAAAATTTGTTTGCTCTAGTATCTGCAATTCTTTCTAGAAATTCAGCTTGCTCTACAGCCATTGTGTTCAGTCGCTTGTCATTTCGGCAGGTCATGTTATCCACCCTTGTCAGCTGGTCTTGCTACAGATTTGGGATCGCCAACTCTTATGCGGTTTAAGCGGTAGTGATTTGCTAATCTCTTTATGAGGTTGCTTGTCTTTCTGATCTACCCTCTTTTTTATGCAGTTTAAGCGGTAGTGATTTGCTAATCTCTTTGTGAGGTTGCTTGTCTTTGTGATCTACCCTCTTTCTTGGGAGTTGGCCGGGAGCTCGGGTATGAGGAGTTATCGGCGAAGCTTTCGTTGTGAAGATATTACCACTAAAATATATTGTGCGTTTTAAAAGACTTCCCTTTAAGGGTTTCTACAGAGTACACCAAATGCTCGAGCAAAAACTAGCAAATCCACATTATGAATGATTGAAGATGAAAAAGGGGTAGAAGTTTTGTTTATTGAGATGGTTTTAAGGTAGTAGTAAAAGGTTGAGAGACAGAGTACCGAGCAGGGGCACTCGGCATATATAATAACACTAAGGGGGTTTCTTCAAGAGTTTGAGTATATATTCTCTCAGCCAAAACAAGGTGGTCTTTACAATAGATTCAAACCCTATTTATGATAAACCCTCTCTATCTAGTGTACTTTTTAAAATAAGTAAATATTCCCTATTAAGAATTCTGAAATTTTCTCTTCGTCCGAAGATCTCGGAAACCCCCAATATTCTCTCAATTCATTTACATATTTTATTCAGAAATATTTCTATTTTCCTTCATGAATTTTTTTGGAGCAGAACTCGTTGAGCGATTGAGCCGAAGTCTTCTTCGATCAAGTGGGTTGAGGAAGGGATTGATGACCCACCTCCAACAAATATCAAGGTACAATATAACCTCTATAAATTAATACTCTATAAATTAATAAACACTATAAAATAATAAAATTCTACGGTTCCAAGACGGACTGGTGTAAAAATTAATAAAATTTGATAAGATAATAAGATAATAATTTATTTGAAATCTCTGTATAAATATATGGTCCCATTAATATCATAAATTAATAATCATCTAAATTTACATATATATAAGTTGCTATAGTAATGCATGCTTTTTTTTAATGAATTTTCTCCTAGAGTTTATCTCTATAAAACAATTGTTAAATTCAAATTATTTAAAATTTCCGATTTTTAAAAGTGTATAATTTTCATTTTGATAGTGTTAAAATAAGACAATTGAGGTCATTAGTCACAAATTTGAATTTATGTATATCATGAGTATAAGTGTATTTATCTATAGTATTTGTAATTTAAGGTAAAAAAAAAAAAAAGGTTTTCTAAATATTAAAGTTACAATTCCAAAACTATAAAATTTATAACATCCAAAAGATTAATTTAAATATTGTTTCAATTTACTTTTAAAAAAAAGTTTAGCAATTAAATATACTATAAATTAATACTTATTAATTTAAATATAAAATAATAAATATTAATTTATAGATAAACTAATATCGCTATAAATTAATAAACTATCATAGTTCCAACATTATTAATTTATAGAGGTTTTACTGTATTAACATATAATTTCGTTAAAAATAATTAAAATCAAACTCAAAATCTAGTTAACAACTATCATTTCCGTAATATCATTTCCTAAAATACAATTGTAAATTTCTTACTGAAATATTTAATCTTACACATAACATAAATTGGAAACTATTAAAAAAACAACAGCAACTCGAAACTAATACTCCCTAAGTTTCATATTAATTGTCGTTTTAGGTTTTTTTTTTTTTTTTTAAAATTAGTTGTCATTTTTATTTTTTAAT
>WJSH01002274.1:10884-54220 GCA_009757365.2 Lepidium campestre
GTCCTTGAAGAACCTAGAGTAGGTGGGATTGTTCCTAAGCACATCAATCAAAGGCATTGTAATTTGCACACCGTCCATGAGTTCTAAGAACTTCTCTCTTTGTTTATCCCATATTTGTTTCTTGAATCGACCTAAAAAAGGTAGCTTAGGCTCATCAGAAGATTCATCTTCCACTTTCGTAGAATAGCTCCTATTTGAACTCGGACATCGCGCGACCATTGGTCAAGATCTCCCCTGATGGGCGGTGGTATATACTTCTTTGAAGTTTCAACCTGCACTTCATCTAAAACCACAACATCATCATCGATTACCTCTTTCTGTTTGGAAGCCTCATCACCTTGTGATGGGAGCTCTTTCCTGCTCCTAAAAGTGATTGCTTTACAAAACTCTTTCGGGTTGGCTTCCGGCTTTTCGAGAAGTTTACCAGCTGGTCTTTGGCTTGTTGAAGCCACTTGAGCAATATGATTATCAAGTGTCTTGATATGAGAATAGATGTCATCGATTTTGGCCTGAAGATCATTGTATTCTCCATCAACTTTGCGATCGATCTTACGCAATGTCTCGGTAACCCCTTGCTGTCCCGCTATGAGCTGCTGCATCATAGACTTCAAATCTGGATCCCCTGAGAATTGGGTAGATGGTCCAACTTGATTCCCTTGGTAATTGCTGCCCCTCGGCTATCTTATTCTCGGAATCGATGGAATCGTAGCGTAGAGATTCAATGGGCTCGAAAACTGAAACCCTCCTTGGTTTCCTTGAGCTTGTCCTTGAGGATTTTGGACTGGAGGGGGATTGCCATAAGGTCTTTGCTGAAAAGAACTTGCTTGAGGTTGCCTAGGTGGGTAAAATTGGTCTTGGGGATTGTTGGCCCTATAGTTTGGGTTGTAAGAATGGTTCTGGAAACCCCTTTCGTAGTTGTTCTGGTTCCCCACATAATTGATCTCTTCTTGAGCTCCTTCACTATCATCATAAACCGCATTATTATACCCTTGTTGATCCCATCAACTTCTCCTACATAGTTCACCGCTTTTTGACTAGCAAGAAACATTGTGCTCAGCTTGTCAATCTTATTCTTGATCTCCTTAAACCTTTGATTATCCCAATCTGAATCTCTCATGTTTTGATCATAGTCTCCTCCATAGCAAACATCACTTTGAGCCAAGTTCTCAATCAATTGCTCTCCTTGAACTGCAGTAAGATTAGCAAAACAACCATAACTCACCGTGTCTAGAGCTCTCTGATATTGCTCAAGAATTCCTCTATGGAAAATCCCCAAAAGTCTGTCTCCTCTTCATTTTGAGATTGAGGTCCTTTTGAGGCTATGCGCTGCCTAATCTCTCTAAGGATTTCCAAAGTTGCAGTAGTGGTCGATTGTTTGACAGTCTTGTAGGTGTTTCAAGATCCAAATAGTTGCATGCGTTCTTACCTTACATCATGGAGTTTTCAAGTTTCAGGAGCTGTTTTAATCTTTTCTCCCTTTCTTATGTTCTTAGATTATTGAATTCGAAAGCTGATTTCTTAGCTAGGAATGCAAGGGGTTTCTCATATTCTCTTTATTTTGTAAACAATGTGTCTATGTCTTAGTATGAGGTTCTTTTTCATAATTGAATGAATGAAATGAGTTCGAAAAAAAATACATTTAATATTTGTATTGTAAAAATTACTTTATATTTTTGAAAAATATATATCTATATATATTAGCTACAAAATATTTTTTAAATTTTTATTCCGTGCTTTAATATGAGTTTAGATACTAGCGAAACATGTAACGAAGAAACAGCACAACAACATATAAAAATTTCAAAATATCTTTGCTTCTGTCTTCGTCCTCCTATGTGACAAGTGCATTAAAGCATAACAGTGATACTTTCCAACTCATCTTGATCCTGCCATATCAAAATGATCTTAATTTTAGTATTAAATGCATAATAAATAATAGAAAACTATTTATCCCTTATGAGGTAATTAATATGCAAGGAAGGTGAATGATTTTTATTTTTTATCAACATCATGAATAATCATTATAGAATCCTGAAGGATAAGAGTTACAAATATAGATCAAACAGCTGATTCTCTAATTCAACGAGCGAGAAGATCAACAAAATTGTTTAGAGACATAAGGAATACATGTAAAGAGAACAAAAGAAAGAAACTCTTTAATCTTGTGAAATTCTCTAGTTATGAGGCGAAAGCATGCCAATCTTCAGGATTGGAAATCATATAGACAACATCAGAATAATCCATAGCAACCTCCACTTCTAAAATGTCTAACAAGATCAAACACTCCATTGCCCAAAGCAGCGTTTCAATACCCGAATGGAGAAGGGATAGACTTCGTCGAACACCTAAAGCACCGGAACATGATCCAATAGCTAAGTCAGGGAAATAAATTTAACCCAGACATGATAACAGGACAAGCGCCTTCCAAGATTCATCAATGAAACAACTGTAGTCAGTAAAATCGAGGTTCATGGTAAAAGGGAATGATACTTGGGTTAAAGTGAAGAAAAAGGAGGGACCTCTGATACCCTCAGACACTGAGCAATAGAAAACCATTCTAATGCCTCAATTTGGGCAAGGCGAATGATTATGTTTATTTTAAAAAAAACCACAAAAAAAAAATCTAAATATTATACTCCCACTTTAAACATTCTAGAATTATGTTTTTCGGCAAATTGCCTTTCGACTTCTCTCTTCTCAGTCAATGGATCTTTCAGAGAGAGCGCGAGAATCTCACCTCTGTTGATACCTGATATACCACATTATTTACTAGTTTTTCATGCATATTTTAGCTCAATTTCATCATCTAGGACTCATGCATTCATACTTTAGTGTAGTTTTCCATTTATTTTGCATTTAGAGTCCTAGATAGATCGAGTCTCATATTTTTGGTCTTCTAAGTCCTTTCAGGTGAATTTGGAGCATGCTTTGGATCTTGGAGGTTTGAGAATGGAACACACAATCAAGAGATGGAATTGGATCTAGGAAGAGTAGAGGAATAAGCCAAAACTCATTCGAAGTTGTAGCCGTCGATCTCGAGGTCGACTGGAACCCCTCGACTAGCCGACCCGCAACAGCAATTCATGAAAGCCTCGGATGTTGACCTCATGGTCGACTGGATTTAGCTCGACTTTGCGGCCACCATGTGAAAGCTTATGGAAATCACTCAAGGTCGACCCCGTGGTTGACTCCATGAGCTTGATGCCGGGGCCCTGAACCAAATTAAGTTGGGTTTGACCCAATTTGTCTTGGGTCAACATGGATTCGCTTTTTACTCATTTAAAATCCTAATGTTTAAAGGAAAAACATCATCTTATCTTTTAATATTATCTTTGTAGCCACCATAGAGAGAGTTTGAGAGAGAGATGGATGATTGTTGGAGACCCATTTTGGGTGATGATCTTAGGATCATCACCTCTAATCTAAGATTTCTTTATCATTTTTCTCTTTTCTTCTTCTTTCATTATGCTTTTGTTCATTTCCTTTTGGTTATCTTCAAGTTTTATGTTTGCTTTAGGTTTGTTTGAGTAGTGAATCAATGGGTTGATGGTTTGCTAGATATTAGGGTTTGGTGATGAAATCTTGAAGTTTAGGTTGTTAGATTCTTAGATTCCTTCATTTAAGGTGTGCTTAATGCTAGATTTAACTTGATCACTTGAATCTAGAAGATAGGAGTTTTTCTGCCTGGAAGGTGTTTGATAAAATTCATGAATAACTTTTTTATGAGCTTTTCTTCCCTAGCCATTGGAAAATGAAGTTAGGGTGATTAGTGGTCTTAGTGAACTTGTTTGATAATGTTTGTTTATCATTTAGTTGCCAAATGAAAGTTTAGCTTGATTGATAGATTGACAAAGGGTTCAATGTCATGGAAGTGGGTTGTGAGCTTATGTGTTTCATGCCCTATGATGGTGCTAGTTGTGTTCTTGAGCTTCTTGGTGTAGTTGTCTTTCCCCTAGATCAATTGCCTAACCTGAAATCCATTGTTTCCTTTGGTTTGCCTTAGTTTATTTTGTTCACTTGTCTTTGTTTGCTCTTGCTTGATTTGCTTCTTTTTGGTTTAGTTTGTTTCTTGTTTTGTTAGCTTAGTTTAAAACCCTATTATCTATCTCTCAAACCTAAGCTTGAATTCTCATGTCCTAATGTGTTAGTTCTAGGTTCCTTGTGAATTTGATACCTCAAATGTTACATCAACAAGATATGCATTAGAGGTTATTTGCTATTGGAATGTGTGAAAACCTCTAGTATCAAATTGGCGCCGTTGCAAGGGAATCTGTTGCAATTAGCCATTAAGATTATGATTCATTTTAAGACTAGAGTTTTTCTTTGATTTTGTTACTAACTGTCTTTCACGTTTTTGTTCTTTTTGAAGGAATAATCACAAGGGAGAAAGCATAGCTTCGAATATGACTTCCACGTTGAAGGATTATTTTGAAGCTCAAGAAAGAGAGAGATGGCTTTGGCCCCCACTAGTCATCATGGATTTGAAAGTTCATCCATTTATCAAGAAGGACTTCCATATGGTTATGATCAAGGAAACCAATATTGGGAAAATGAGTATGCACAAGATGGATATGATCAAAGATACCAATATTGGGATTATGAGCAACAATATGGATATGATGATAGATGTCAATCTTGGGAAATGGAGCATTCCCAATATGGATATGATCAAGGATGCCAATATTGGGACAATGAGCATGACCATGGGGAAGCTTATTCTCCCCCAATCTCCAATGAAAGAGAAGAACTTCTCAACATGATGAAGCAGTACTTGGAAGAACAAGAGAAGTGTATCGAGAGATTGGACACGCATAAGTTTTCTTGGGAAAAGAACTTAGAGGATGTGATCACTCATGAAGAAACAATGGATGAGAATATGTTGATGGAGAGTCATGAATGTAGTACCATAATCATTCCATCCACACCAACAAGTGTTGAAGATCTGAGTAGTTTCACTTTGCCTTGCACCATTGAGAAGAACGAGCCTAAGTACTTGAGTTGGGATACCATTGAGAGATTAGCAGAATCTTGGGAAGAAGAGGAAAGCAAAACCCAACTAATGGACATGGAGACGAGTTAAAATACTAGTGAAGAGCCCAATGGAATTGATGAGGAAATGATCGAAGATTACCCTTTGAGTGAGCCCAAGGCACCAAAGGAGGACTTTGAGCAATCATCACAAGGGCTAGTGATCCACTTGGAGAATGAGCTCCCATGAGAAGCTGAAGATACTGCACGAGAATTTGAACTTCTTCTTAGTTGTGAGGTTGATGAGAATCTTGTGATAAGATGTAAAGATCCTTGTGAAGATGTTGTGGTTGTTGAGTGCATGGAAGACACAATGGAAAACTCACTTGTTGAGGATAAGCTTCCAACTAAGGAATACATGCCTATCCAACCCATATTCAAGCAAGAGACAAAGGTTGAGAAACCTAAAGAGGAACAAGATGGTCTCATTCAAAAGGCATACAAGGAAAGTGATGAAGAGGAATCTCCAAAGGCAAAACCCTTTAGCAAGCATCTTGGTATAATCTTTGCCATTGAATTGGACATAGATGATCATTGGAAAGCACCATTCTTTGAGGAGATTAGGATGAAAGAGTTTAGGGGATGGTTCTATGATTAGTATGATCCTGGAGATCTAAGCTCATGCCACACTCCTATCTTGAAATGTGAAAGGAGAGTGAAGGTAGTGACTTAAAACAAGCGCACTTGGGACTCCCATGGTATCCTTGTACATACTTTATTTTAATTTCTTTATTTTTATTTTGTTCAAGATTTTGGTGTGTCTATGTTGGTTCAAGATCAGGTCTTGGAATGAGAAGAAATGGCTAAGGGGTTAAGGAATTATGCTCTGGAAATGGCCGAGGTCTACCTCAAAGTAGACCCAAATAGGTCAACAAAAATCACAGACGGATCAAGCTTCTGGAACGGGCCGCAATCGACCTCACGGTCGACCAAAAATGGTCGACGCCCGAGCCAAGCACATATGTCTTCTGGAAAGCGCCCGACGTCAACCTCACAGTCGATTGAAAACGGTCGACGCAGCGGCCCACAAGGTAAGTTCTCCTTCTACTTCACCTCAACCACGATTTCTCTCTTCATTTTCACCATTTTCTCTCCAAAATTTCATCTTTTCACATTTCACAAATTTCCCAAGCATTTCTTCAAGTTTGTTTTGGATTTTTGTGCAATCTCTATAAGTTTCATTCATCTATTCTTGACCACAAAAACTCAAAGGTATGATTTCTACTTCTCAATCTCCATTAAAGCTCAAGATTGGTAAAATTTCTAATTTCTTGATTTCTTAAGAATCAGAGCTTAATGTTAGGTTGAAAGGCTTTGAATGAGTTAGATATTAGTTGGGTTACATAATTAGAGGTTGTTTGAACAAGATTCATGAGCTTAGATTGAAATTTGAAATTCTAGGGTTCTTGAGGTGAATAGTGACGAAAATGACAAATAAATTTTGGGAAAATTGGTTGATTTGTGTCTCTATTCCTTCCTTTTGGTGCTCTTAGGAAGAATTTGATGTACTTCAAGGCTAGATATATTTCAATAATTTCAACCAATTTTTCACATTCATGTTTAGTGCAATGGTTGACTTTTTGTTGACTTCTCATTGACTTTTGTTGACTTTTTCTTTCTTTGAAAATTGCTTGAAAATGATTATGGATTGGTTCTTGTGGTGGATATTTTATGGTGTGAGATTGCTTTTGATGTTGCCAAGAGTTTAAATTGATTCCAATGTTTCATTGATTTGGCACTATATTACAATCTGTAGTAAGTATTTTTGGCTTTACATTTTTTTTGGTGTTTTATAGGAACAATGCCACCAAAAACAAAGAAACAACTATCTCGAACCTTCAAAGGCATCAAAAGAGAAATAAAAAGATAGAAGCAGAACGAATGATGGATGGGATGAGGTGAATGATGAGGCATATATGGGCCAAACCTTCCCCAACTAAGATTAGTCAAGGTACTAATTCACCACCTTTGTATATATTTTGTTTTTCTTATTTTTATTTTGTTTTGCATTTGTCGGTTCCTCTTTCTTGGATTCACTTCCTCACCGAGACGGTGAGAAGTAAGTCCGGGGGAGGGGAAGGATATTTGACTTTGATTTGAGTTGTTTTGTTTTTCTTTTCTTGAGTCTTGTATATTGATCATTTGCATTTGCATTAAAATTGTTTTGGTTTGCTCATGTAGTTGCATTTCACATTTCGTTTGCGATTGAGTCTAGAATACATTTAGGATGTTTGCATTATCATTTGCATCTAGGTTTCTAGGAATTATTTTGCTTGAGGTGAATAATTTTGTTAGGTTGATAGCTATTGACCATTGTGAGCTCTTTAAATTGAAGTCTTTCCCTCTAGAAAGTTGAATAGTGGATTATTCACCCGGAATTCCTATGCTTGAGATCGTGTCTTAAAAGACCTTGAAATTCCTTTTAATTGAACTTAAAACCACTGATTTGAGGGCTTGAAATACATTGAATATTTTCATTTCTTAGACTTAACATGATCAATTAAGTGGTAAATCCCTCTCTTGAGTAAGTCTAGATTTTGAGCGAATAGGATGCATCAAAATGAACTAGGGGTGTGCGTAAACCCGTACCCTTTCACGTTTGTGGAAATCACCTATTTTCTCTCTAAAACGGAAATAGGCCAGGGGTGTGCGTAAACCCGTACATCTTTGTGTCTAACAACTTGGTGAAGCGGCTGGGAGTGGGCCTAAACCCGTAGGCTCTCACGCTCGTGGAAACCAACCCAAAAATCTTACAATAAAGGGCGAATACAAGTTGAAATGAATAAGAGAGGGAGCCACAGGTGAAATGAAAGTCTTGTTAAGTGTGAGAAAGTTGAATCACATAATCTTTGATTGATAGCCCCTTTAGAAGCATTCACCATTAGAAATAAGGAGTCAATTCGGGAACTTAGAAATCGGTTTGAGTGTATGGCATTTTGGGATTGGATGCTAAGCTTGGATGCAAGTGTATTGTGGTATTTCTAAGAGGATAGGGGTTCATATGTGGCTTACAGTTTTTGTCTTAATAAGTTATTCGTTTTAGGTGAGATATTCTCGTTGTTTTCAAACCTCTCTTTTGGGATTGTCGGTTCTTTGCTTGAGGACAAGCAAAGGACAATTCCGGGGGAGTTGATATACCGCATTATTTACTAGTTTTTCATGCATATTTTAGCTCAATTTCATCATCTAGGACTCATGCATTCACACTTTAGTGTAGTTTTCAATTCATTTTGCATTTTAGATTCTTAGATAGATCGAGTCCCATATTTTTGGTGTTTTGAGTCTTTTCATGTGAATTTGGAGCATGCTTTTGATCTTGGAGGTTTGGGAATGGAAAACACAATAAGGAGATAGAATTGGATCAAGGAAGGGTAGGGGAATAAGCCAAAACTCATTTGAAGTTGCAGTCGTCGACCTTAAGGTCGATTGGAAACCCTCGACTAGCCGAGCCGCAATAGTAATTCATGAAAGCCTCGGACGTTGACCTCATGGTTGACTGAATTAGCTCGACGCCGCGGCCACCACGTGAAAGCTTCTGGAAATCACTCAAGGTAGACCCCGTGGTCGACTCCATGAGCTCGACGCTGCGGCCCTGGACCAAATTAAGTTGGGTTTAACCCAATTTGTCTCGGGTCAACCCAAATTCATTTTTTACTCATTTAAAACCATAATGTTTAAGGGAAAAACATCATCTTATCTTTTATGATTATCTTTATAGCCACCATAGAGAGAGTTTAAGAGAGAGAGGGAAGATTGTTGGAGATCCATTTTGGGTGATGATCTTAGGATCATCACCTCCAATCTAAGATTTCTTTAAACTTTTTCTCTTTTCTTCTTCTTTCATTATGCTTTTGTTCATTTCCATTTGTTTATCTTCAAGTTTCATGTTTGCTTTAGGTTTGTTTGAGTAGTGAATCAATGGGTTGATGGTTTGGTAGATCTTAGGGTTTGGTGATGAAATCTTGAAGTTTAGGTTGTTTGATTCTTAGATTCCTTCATTTAGGGTGTGCTTAATGCCAGATTTAACTTGATCACTTGAATATAGAAGCTATGAGTTTTTCTGCCCATAAGGTGTTTGATAAAATTCATGAATGACTTTTTATGAGGTTTTCTTCCCTAGCCATTGAAAAATGAAGTTAGGGTGATTAGTGGTCTTAGTGAACTTGTTTGATAATGCTTGTTGATCATTTAGTTGGCAAATGGAAGTTTAGCTTGATTGATTAATTGACAAAGGGTTCAATGCCATGAAAGTGGGTTGTGCTAGCTTATGTGTTTCATGCCCTAGGATGGTGCTAGTTGTGTTCTTGAGCTTCTTGGTGTAGTTGTCTTTCCCCTAGATCAATTGCCTTACCTGAAATCCATTGTTTCATTTGGTTTGTCTTAGTTTATTTTGTTCACATGTCTTTGTTTGCTCTTGCTTGATTTGCTTCTTTGTTTTGGTTTAGTTTGTTTCTTGTTTTGTTAGCTTAGTTTAAAACTCCATTATCTATCTCTATAGCTTAAGCTTTAATTCTCATGTCCTAATGTGTTAGTTCTAGGTTCATTGTGGATTCGATACCTCAAATGCTACATCGAAAAGATATACATTAGAGGTTATTTGGTATTTGAATATGTGAAAACCTCTAGTATCAATACCAAATCTGACTCTGGTCGGTTTCTATTCGGTTTTTATCTCTGGCTCTTTTTTGGTTTCTGCCGGGTTTTTTTCCTTTTGGATCTTTGGCTTCTAAACTAGTCTTTTACCAATCTATGATGCATGCATCATCCTTTGGCTTTGGCAAATCATAATATCCGAACATAGTTCTAGTTTGTTTCTCCGATCCTACCATAGATTTATGTTGATCTTTCTACCAACAAACGGTGTCCTTTTCTTGGAAGATTAACCCTTCAAATTCCTAGACCACCTATTTAGCAAAGAAAGCACAAAGGTGGGTTCATGTCAGAATCAATAGATTGGATTTCGTTGGTGTTTGAAGAATCTAGCAGTTTGGTTCTCACCGGTGACAGATAACGGTGGATCTACACGGCTTTAGTTTCTCCAAAGGATCTCCTTGGAGATGATAGCCAACAATTGGGCAAAAATTCCCTTCGGATTTTGCATGGCGGCGATAACGAGGGTTGGACACGTAGCAGGGCGCATGTGAGCTTTGTGGCTCGAGCCATCTATATCTTGTATTGGGCCTTTGTGATTCCCAACCTATTTTCTCTTTTCACTTTTGTAAACCCAATTGTATTACAACCTTTTTGGCCATAACTAATAAAATTATGACGGCAAAAAAAAATATTCTTGAATTTATGCTCAACTAATAAACCTTAAAAACAAAGAATATTCTCTGTAAAAATCTTGAAAGTAGATTCCGAGTTCATCCTAATGTCAAAATTATTAAAACAATTATTCTCTTTGTGGAACAGTTTACCTTGTTGATAAGGAGCTTGTGGTCTGATAACCGGATTTTACTATCAAATGAATCCTAATGCATTATCATAGTCATTGTAGTACTTTAGGTGTCAATCCAAATGGGTGTGTAAATAGCAATCAGAATGTGATAGACTACTCTAAATCAAGCTAACTCGATTTGATAAATTTCTAGCAATCTAAGCGAGTAACTTAAACTTGCAACAACTAAAGGATACAACAGATAAAAAGAACCACAGGAAAACAAAACAACATGAAAACATAACATCATGAAAAAGAATCACATGAAAACAGAACAGCAAGAAATTAAGCAAAAACAGATTATTAATCACTAAGCAACGAGAGAGAAACAGGGTTCCTGAGGAGCGGAGATCATGGATCAGTGGATCACTTAAGTCTACTAGGTTACTTAACAAAACTCAACAGAGCAGATCTCTAGGCATTAAGTTCCTAAGCTATTGGATCCACTCTCATGGCAAACAATCTCAAAGAAGCTATCAACAGACCCTATCATCATAGGCGTTCAACAACCTATCTGGCATGAAGAAACAACTTAATATAACCAAAAAACATCTTAGACCAATCCCTTGAGCTAAGAGTGCAAATCCTTGTGATGGTTGAATTGGACATTTTATCAAAGACATGTTGGGTGCTAAAATGTCTAAGAACGGATTTTAATTGATCAAAGAGAAATAAGCATTAACAACACCAAAAGAGAAGAGATCAAAGGTAATCTATCCTTAAGCAACCTAGAAAACCTAAGATCTACACTAATCTAATCCATTACCTCAAGAATTCTAGATGATATACTCAGACATCATTAAGGAAACAAACAGAGCAGGAATCAAAATAGAAAACATAAATATAAAACTCAGAAAGGAATGATGAACATGAAAGAAAGAGAACAAGAATTGCATTAAAAATTCAACAGTAGAAAGGTTTGTTCTCAAATTACAAAGAGAATCAAATGACTCAAAAAGTTCTTTCACAAAAGTGGCAAGAACTAAGAAATCCGTTTTAGTGTCCTCAAAGAGTTTATATACTTCTCCACACTAAAACCTAAAACCAAGTCCGAAATAAAAATTCAATTAAAAGCCTTCCGAATAAGTTAACTTAGCCAATACGTAGAGTGGCTTATCAAGCTAGTATTGTTCAAAATCAACTCCACCACTTACTCGAGCTCGATGGTCAAGCTGCATCAGTGGGATCAACTCGACCACTGACTCGATTAGGAGTGATCGAGCTGTATCAATGGGATCAACTCGACCTGTCTGCTGGAGTGGAATCAACTCGACCTGTATGCCAGAGTGGAATCAACTCGATCTGTCTGCCAAAGTGGAATTAACTCGACATGTCTGCTAGAGTGGAATTAACTCGACCTGTCTGCTAGAGTAGAATCAACTCGACTTGTCTGCCAGAGTGGAATTAACTCGAGCTGTCTGCCATAGTGGAATCAACTCGACCTGTCTGCCAGAGTGAAATCAACTCGACCTGTCTGCCATAGTGGAATCAACTCGACCTGTCTGCCAAAGTGGAATCGAGTTACATCCAAATTGCACATCTGCTGCTCCTATCTAGCTCCAAAGTACGTCTTCTTGTCAAGCATTTTGGATCCTTTCACCTCTGTTCCGGATTGATCTTCAAAATATCCAAATTCTCCTGAAAACAACTCCAAATGCGAAATGTATGCAATGTGAATGCAAACTATGCAAATGAACCTAAAAGGACTCTAATATGATGCAAGCACTGTATGAATCAATGCAAAATGAATGGCAAATGACTCCTTAAACTAGCTAAAATGCATACATATCATGGTCAAGTGGTAGGGCCGAGACTGGGACTTTAAAGACTTCGCATGTTCGATTCCCCTAATACGCGAAATAAAGTCACATTTTTCTGGTAACCCCTACACTTTAAATACACAGAGGTGAGGGTCTATTTTTAGACTGCACCACCCATAGAAGAATAGTACAAACGCCTCCCATAAGATCTAGGAACTCATGAGTTATAAAAACCCCTCTAGCTTGGAACCCTTGGTTGGAAAGGTGGCCCTTGCGGTCTTGCTTGTGGGGGGGTCAGTTTGATGTTGAGGGTTCTCCACATTGGTGCTTCTATAGGATAGATTAGGGTGGTTCCTATAGTTTTGGTTGAAAGATCTTGGTTGGAATCCTTGACCTCCAACATAGTTCAACTCTTCTTGTGGCTCCTCATACCCTTAAACACCAAAGTCTTGGTACCCTTGATATCCACCATACTCTTCACAAGAGTTTACCGTCATCTTTTCTTTTGGTCAAACAATTTACCTTGTTAACAATTAATACGATTTCTTTAGGATTTTAATTGTATATATAATTTAACAAATTTGATGGGGGTAGAAAATGATTATATTACATATTAAACTTGATTTTGTAGTTTTGATATGTATTTTTGTAAATTAAGGTAAACTTATAGAATCGTGACCAAAAATAAAATAAAAACTTATAGAAAAATATCATTTGAAGAAATTTTTCTTTACTCCGAAAAACCAAAAAAATATATTATAAAGGTCCACTATAGTCAATAGTTAGAGAAACTGATTTTTCATACCCGAACAATATATCCCTGTTAAAATTAGTACATGTTCTTTTTTATTATGCGAAAACATACCTATACAATTAAAACTTTTAAATTTCATACTTGAAGTATTGAATTTGTGCCTAAAACTATATTGAGAAGTTTGACTGTTAGTGTTATGTATGCCAACTCATTAAAAAATATCTTACGTGGGAATGTCAAATAATTAAAATAATTCAGCATGAATACCTAATTAAAGAAAATCTCCACGTCACAGATATTTCCTTGTTTCGATATTTAACTTTTCTCTTTGTATAAACGTGAAGCTAACAGTCATATTAGGGTTTTCTGAATTGATGTTGTTTGGCTGGGCATAATCACCAACCTCATTCTCAGAATTGTACGATATGTCAAAGTATGAGGTTTTCAATTGTTAATTGATATATTTTTGTGTTTATGTGGTTTGAGTTTTAGATGGTTTCGTTTGAAAAGTCTGTACAAGACATGATTGTGTCTAAATTTCTTTATTGTGAATTGATCTCTTTTTTTTATTCCAGATTTCTTACTATTAAATATAATAAAACTGTTTTATACTTTTAATTTATAAAAGTTTTACTTAAACCTATATAAAAAATACTTATATATATATAATGATATATAAAACTTATTTAATTGATCCGGTAGTTGACCCAGATCAACCGATAACCCGGTGATCCGGAAGGTAGTCCGAGTCTTTATCCGAGAAGAGTATCAAAATATTGGTTTTTAGTGGGTATTTCCAATTTTAGTGGTTTATTAGTTTTGGTTTTCTTAGATTTTAGTGGTTTTTACATAATGATACTTTATTTTGTTTTAGGATACCAATCTGTTATAAATAAAATCTCTTCTTATACTTTTTAATTTATTGACTTTGTGTTACCAATACGTTAAAAATATACTTTTGTTATTAGTAATAGTAATGTATATACAGTATTGTTATTTCAAACAGGAATATGAATTACGAGGTGTAACTTATTATTTGAATGAGTTAGTATTTATACGTTAAAAATATTCTTTACCCTCACCAATCTTTGTATTATAATATTTGTTATTTAATCCTAATTTTTAATAGTAATACAATTATATAAATTTATTATAGAAGTGAACAAACAGAGAAATAAAAGATAAATAACATAACCAATATATCAATGCCTAAGGTGAGAGTAAAGAATTAGTGATTATAGGTGTTAAATTCAATCGAGATTAAGAATTAGAACAATATGAGTTTAGAGGTGAGAGTAAAGAATTAGTGACTAGAGGTGTTAAATTCTAAAAAGACCAGATTATCAAGATTTGGTACAAAGGGTGGACATGTAATTCAAAATTAATAAACCAATTGATGAGCCTATCAAGATCCGGTACAAATTTAATAAATACAACATGTACAAAATCAGTGGAAATGGATATGGGTACAAAAGAGGATAAAAGGTGTTAACGAATCTCGTACCAAACGTCATATCACATTGCCGAAAAAAAAAGCCACAAAAGAGGATAAAAGGCATTAACGAATCTCATACCAAAGGTAAGAAAGTTACAAAGAATGGTCGAATATCTCATTGTGGAAATTGTGGGATGGTAGGACACAACTCAAAGAAATGTTCTAATGCCGGAGTAGAAAAACAACCAAAGAAAAGATTGAGGACCACAGTCACACCGAACATGGCCGCTGAGACCATCACAGTCACGGTCGAAGAAGGGCCAAGCCAACCATCGCAGCATTATTAATTTCTAGGATTATGCCTTTTTGATGTTTAAACAATGGTATTTTGGATATTTGAACTATGTTATTTTGTGTATTTTGGTTGTTTATTCTTGTGGATGTTTACAGAATTATTTGAATTCTAGAATATATATTTTATATTCGTAAAAGTTATCATATCTTTTTGGTTACAGACATCGTTTCTTAGATGATGTTGGACTTTCTTTTTTAAGAAGAAATTGTGAGGTTAGGGAGAAGAGAACGTAGGAAGACATCATTAATTTTGAAATTGTCTAAAAAATTAATTAAAATATATTAGGCAGCCACATGGAATAATTTAGATGAGTTGGTAATCATATTACTTAACATTAACGTTTCTTTAGTCATTTAACGGTTTGACTAACAGTCAAACTCATCAATATAGTTTTAAGCACAACTTCAATATTACAGATATGGAATTAAAAATTTTTGATTATATAGGTATGTTTTCGAACAGTAAAAAATAACATGTACTAAATCCATTTTCCCTCAATAGTTACTACGTATTGCTTAGATTGCAATAAAGATCAAATCATTAATTACGTCATAACTAGGAGATGACTTTTCTATACAAGTAATAACAACAATAAATGAATAATCCAAAATAGTCATAGGCAAGATGACTTTTCTATACAAGTAATAACAACAATAAATGAATAATCTAAAATAGTCATAGGCATTGGGGTCTCCGCTTGGATTTGGGTAGGCTCCAATCAGTTCTAGATCTTTCGGGCAAACGATTTTTAGATTCATGTATGAACTGATATATTTTTGGTTCGGTTCTATTCGGGTTGGGGTCAATTCGGTTAAAAATCTAAAAAATCAAAAATACATGAATATACAAAAATATTTGACTACTCAAAAATTACCCTTAAAAGTTACCTGAAAATTTTCTAAAAATTACCCAAAAGTATCCAAAATATAGAAACTATCAAAAAAATTACCATAACACTCAAAAATTTACCAAAAATTCTTTAAAAATGACCATAAATACCCAAAATATATTTAAAAATTATTCGAATACCTGAAAAATACATGAATATCAAAAAAATACTCAAATTATCAAATACAAAAAAAAATTCAAAATTACCCAAAATTATTTGAAATATTAAAATAGAATCGGGTCTTCAGGTATTTGATCGATTCTCGAGTAGAAATTGGATCTGAACTGATACACGTTGATATTTATATTTAAGACCCAATAAGATAAAATAGTTATACTCGTATTTGATAAGAATCGAATCTTTTTGGGTCGGTTTCGGTTCGGATTTTCGAAACAGGATATTATGTACAGGGCTAATCCAAAGTGTGGATGTGAGCTTTATAGAATTGTTTCAGGTTTCATGTATGAAGTTTCAAATTTATTTACATTTAATCCGACAGCAATGCAACCAGAAGGAGCCGGATGTGACTGAAGCATTCATACTTTGATTTTTCTTCTCTCTTATCACTTTAAATTTATTATTTTGTGAAAAAAACATTGCCTTCTTTCTAAATGGACTAATAGATTAATTACTTGACTTTTCTCATTCCTTAATTACTTGACTTTTCTCATTCCTTCTCTTTGTCTTTAAATATAAAGCAAGTTTTTCTTATCACTTGTTGTTTCCATAATAAGCGAAATAATAGAAGTTAGAGGAAAATGGCTTCTAAGACTTTGGTTCTGTTGGGTCTTTTTGCCCTTCTTCTTGTTGTCTCCGAATTTACCGTGGCATCTAGAACGCAGCCAGGTAAGTAAAATTCTCTACAACTTCCATTTTAGGCTACTTGAACCTGAATTAACGTACAATTTGATAATTTATCCAACTATTTTGTCCATTCAAAGTCTGGATTGTTAGTCTCTGAATGACAGTCAATGAACTACCTATACTTAAAACACTTAAGTAGGATGTTAAATTCTTACCATAGGTGTCAGACCATATCATAATACTTAGATGTTTTGAGCAAATTATATATTGAAACTATATTTGGTGTTTTATAAAAGAAAAAACAAGAGATCCGCATTTCATTGCCATATTTTTTAAATCTTCTATGAGAAAAACGTTAACATTTTTCTTAGTGTTAAAATAGTGTGTTGTTTTTGATAGACATGGTGAAGTCAAAAGAGGAAGTTGTGCAACCTAATCAACAAAGCTACGGCGGCAATGGAGGCAACGGTGCAATAGGTTACGGAGGAGGAGGAGCAAGGCCATGTTGTTCTCATGCCGGAGAAGCTGTTCAGACTCAGCCTGGTCACTAAATATTATATTAAGTACCATAAATTATGTATTTAATTATTCTAAATAAACCATCGTGCGTTTGTAAGAAAGTGCCTCAAGTATAGAAAAGGGGTAAGATAGATAAAGAAGAGAAACAATGAAATATAAGTTTAATAATTACTATTCCTGTGTTGCGAGTTGTAATATGTATTTGCATAATAGCATCGTTTCTAGTTTTTGTTATTCTCTTTCTGTTATGTGAAATAGTTATATCAACGACAAACAAAATAGATTTAAACTTGACATTTTTTGCCGGTTTGTCCGCACAAGCTTGGTCTAGTGGTTTGAGCAAATCTTGGGATGTCTAAGAGCTCCCGAGTTCGAACATTCTCTCATCCGCTTATGTGTTGTGACATAAATATGGGTATTCATATGATTTGCATTGGCTCTAGGATTAGTAGGAGCTCCTGACCCGTTGAATCGAGAAACTTGATAGGACCTCCACCCTCAAATTTTGACTCCAAGCTCATGGATCTCCGTTGACCTGGACCACCTGAGTTATCAAAAAAAAATATTAACAGGCTCTGTCAATGAATTGTTTTCCGTAAATGAATTATACAAAGTTTCAGGTGTAACAAATTTTCAGTGATACAATGTAGGAGCAAGGAATTATTCGAAATTACCAAGATTACATCATCTAATCCTCCTTCTTCCTTTGGATACATGCATCCTAAGTATCTTTTAGGGAGCCTTGTTATGTTTTCAATCTGACTAATCTCTTCTAAAGATAGACATACTGTTAAAAAAATATGTCTTGAGAGACTGATTGTAAGCCATGAGCTCATGTCAAATTCATGAAGTATATAGATACAGTTCTGGAGAGTCCCATCAACAAGTAGAATAGATCACCCGCAAAACTCATGTGACTGAATCTGGCACTTTTATACTTGTAATGGTAGCTGAATTTCCCATATGTTGTTCTTTAACAATCGCTTTAGCAAGAATCATGTTTTAGTAAGAATCATGTTTTCAACTAGTTGTCATCCTAGCACAAATGTTGTTTGACTGCATGAAATGCAAATTCTAAGAATATAATCTTCAACCTTGAGACTAGTCTCCTAGAAATAACTTTATAAATTTTGGTACAACAAGATAGGGGGTTGTAGTCAAAAATTACGGCTTCTTTAGGATAAGTGTACGAAAAGTTGTACTGGTTAACTTAGAAAAAGTTGTATTGATAACTTCCTAGCTTTGATAACACCAAGAAATATCTAAACTGTGATGTAGATGTAAGTTTATCAAGCTGTGGAGATTCATTCTGTAAATGTAGCATGAACTAATATTCCTTAAAACTTTGGTCAAGGAATTTATTAAGGAGAGGTAGAAGTGTTTTGATCAAGTAGTGGTTTAATGTCTATTTTTGTTATTGTTCTACTGAAGTTTTATTTCAAGTTATTACGTATTCCCACGATATAAGATTTGAACTATTGATATGTGTCCATTTTACAGGTTTCTAAGCATTATTTAAAGCCTATTATTAGAATTTTTTGTATATAATCGAGTCTAGTTTAATATAGTTTAGGTATTTTATAGTATTTTCTTGGTTTTTAAGCATTTAATAGGTTTTTAGACACTTTAGATCCCAAATGACAACTTAGAAGCCAAACATCAAGTCAAAGAATCTTAGAGGGTGATCTAAGATGTCAAAAAGTGAAGTTTCAAAGCCAATAAGTGTTTCAGAAAGCATGACATATCGATCACTAGTGCCTGCCACTTCACAAATGCACTTGTTGGATCAAAGTAACTCAAAATTCAGAAATTTTAGAGAAGGAATAATAAAAGCAAAGTGAAATTGTAGAGGCGTAGTGATAAGGACCTCAACGGTGGTTCCTAGGAAGTGAATCTTCACGGCTCGATCTTGGTGAATCCGAACATTGAGATTTGTAGGTAATGATGGAAGTGAACAACTCCACAAGGATTGGGGCTTTATCCTTGATACAGTTCGAATCCATTTGAGATAGGAATCCTTACTAGTTCAAACTCGGTTCTCTTCTCTCTTGAATCCTCGAAGAAAGCAAAGAAGCGGCTAGGGTTTTCTCTTAAGAAAATTTGAGTCTTTATTAAATCAAAGGTGAAAATACAAATGCCGGAAAGGAACCTTATAAAGGGTTCGACGGTGTGGGGCTTTCTAGGGAAATGACTCTTATAAATAAGGAAATAACAAAATGAAACAAAAACAAGACTCGATATGGCCAATTAAGAAATAATTATGCACCACAAGTTAGAGACTTATTATACTTAAACGGGGCGAACTTAAAACAAATAAATACTTAAGCTAAAAGGGCCGGAGTTGATGATGGGTCGTTGAAACCTGCAAAGATGAAAATAACGAATTGAAAACGTACATGATTGGGTCGGATAAGGGGCCGCGGTTGATGTGATAGGACTTGCGGTCGAGACTTCTTGTCTTGCGGTCATGATGGTATGTTTGGCAGGTGATGCGATAGACAACTGATCTTACACGGTCGATAGTTCTTCAGTCAGATGAACCTCCTCTTGATTCGTTGGCTTATTGGTTTGATATGCGTCGATCACAGGAATACTGGTATCGGTCATGGGCTCGGTCCGGGCGAGTAGAGTCTTGACGTCGTTGAATTTCTCCCGGATATCGATCATCCATCGATGTGTGTTGGGTCCATCTTGGATAATGGGTACTTGGTCTAGAGCCTCGATCAGGATGGTGTTGCTACCGATGTCCTCATCACTCCCACCCTCTTGAGAACGATCCACAGGTTCATTCGTTTCATCTACATCATATGGGATAAGGTCAGAAACATTAAAGACTTAATTAATAAGGAAGTCACCTGGTAAATCAAAGCGGTAGGCGTTGTTGTTGATGCGTTCCAACACTTGAAATGGTCTGTTGCCTCTTATTCCTAACTTGGAGCTCTGTTCCTTTGGAAATCTTTCCGTCCGCATGTGTGGTGCAGCGTGACACCGAGTTCAGCTCAACCTCTTGATTGAATAGATCAAAAGGGACTTGCATCTTGTCTAGAACTCGAAGTTCATGCAGCAAGGAAAGAGTTTATGAGACAACTCTTGATTTTCTATTCATAAAACGGCCAAGGGAAAAGTTACAAGGACTATGAGTTTATATAAGAAACCCTAGGATTTCTTTATACACTTATTGGGCCCAAAACAAAAGGCTTCACTTATTAAATAACTTAAACAATAAAATAGAACCTAATAAAAGACCCAAATAAAAGAAAAAAAACCCCATAGGGTTTATTAACTGAAGCAAATGACTGAAAAGGCTGATGACTCTTACTCCATGATAGTCCTTCTCATGAATGAGGTACAGCTCATCCTGCACCAGATCCCTCCGGGTCTGAAAGATTTGCCTCTGAATCTGGTGGTTCTTCATCAGGGACAAACCTGCTAAGATGTCGGACATTAAAAACGTATGAGGTAGTCACATCCAGAGGCAAGGCTAGGCGATAAGTTTTCATTAATATTGGTGATGACCTCGACAGGTCCAAACCTCTTAGCCTTCAACTTGTTGTACGTTCCAGTGGGTACCCGATCTTTAGTTAAATTAACCCAAACGAGATCCCTTTCTTCAAAGACGAGGCTGCGTATCTTCTGGTTTTTAGCTTCCGTGTACTTCTCGGTATTAGCCTCCAGATTATGCTTCGTCTATTGATGCACTTCTTGCAACTTCTCCACGAACTCAGCAGCAGTCCCATGAAGTCGTGTAGTCTCCGGTAGAGTACTCAGGTCAATAGGAGCTCGAGGCATAAACCCATAGTTGACCTGAAAAGGAGCAAGTCCAGTGGTTCTGTTGACAGCATGATTGTGAGCGAACTCAGCTTGTGGCAACAACGGATCCCACGTCTTTATCTTCTCGTCCACTAGACATCTTAATAAATTACCCAATCATCTGTTGACCACCTCAGTCTGTCCGTCTGTCTGAGGGTGGTAAGCTGAGCTCATACCTAAGCAGGTGTGGAGCATTTTCCACAAAAACCTCCAAAAATGCCCGAGAAACCTTGAATCCCTATCAGAAACAATAGACATAGGCAAGCCATGCAATCAATACACCTCTCGAAAGAATAGACTAACTACATGTACTGCATCCCTAGTCTATGAGAGATCTGAATGGATAGATCTAGAAGGCGAATTGATTCAAGCCTTTAGATCTCTTCCTAGAGCGGCGACGAACCAGCAACGACAACTAGGGTTTTACAAAAGAGAGATCTATCGAGTATAGGTGGCGGCGTGGATGAAGAGATAAGAAGGCGGCGGTGGAGAGATGAAGATGGATAGGTTTAAGCTCAACCTATAGATTTGATGTAGATCTATAGGGACCCTGCTTACACAAGGAACTCGAGATTCACTTGTGGAAGACTCAGCTCAACAATCAAACTCAAGAGAGACCAATCAGACCTGGCTTCTAGTCTTGTAGAGATTCTCTCTCTAAACGACGACTAGGGTTTTAAAAGGTACTCCCTCTTAGGGTTTTAAGATTCTCTCTTAAAATGAAACTCTAGGGTTTTTCTTTAAGCTCTGATTTTTATTGATGTAAGGGGTTACATATTTATAAGTGTTTTCAGGAGGACTCTAGAAACCCTAAACCTAATGGGCCATGGGCCTGTTAATTCCCTAAAAAAAGAAATGGAAAACTAACAAAAATGAAAATCCCAAAAACAATGGAAAAGTTCCTAAACTAATCAGACTTTCTTATCTCTTCTTGGACCCACGAAAGTGGACCTTTAAAAAGAAAAGGGTCTTTCACAACTTAAACCCAAAACAGATGACCCTAATGCCTTATTCAAACAAACCAAATAAAAACCCATATTAATGGACCAAACAAGATAAAAGGCCTATAAGAGCTAAAGCCTGCGTGGATCATGGCTAACATGGTGTCACACTGCACTAGAACCCTTATGTTTGAATAGATTCGTCCTCGAATCAAGCAGGGGGTCTTCTCCGCAGATCTTGTGATTGTCTGGCGGTTCTTCCTTCTTGTACATATGCAGATCTTCGATGCAAACTCTCGTTGCTTCATTCCAGGTGAAGCTCCTTCTTGCATTGTAGACAACCTGACACTCGCTAGGTAGTCGCCATCCGTCCTCTTCAACTCGTGCTCCATGTCTTAATGTGCAAGCTCGATTCTCACCAAACTCCACAGCTTGTTGCTCATAAATAGCAGACCATAAGACTGCTCCAAAATTTGTTAGATCAAGGGCTTTGTGGTGGACTTGGTCACGAACTCGGAAGGAATCACCGTTTGGAACCAATCTCACCCATTCCAGACGATAGGGTGTAACTTGCAGCTCCCGTTGACCCTCCTGAGGTTCTATGGTTTGCTAAAACCATAAAAGACCTAAGAATAACCTCCAAGTAGTCGAACGTACAGATGCATCCCTAGTTGGATTGTACAGATCCAACTCTGGCCGTGATGCACAGTCTGATTTACTGCGGATGGGCCATCTTGTAAAATCCATAACTCTCAACTCCGAACTCCTTTTGGTCTGATTCAAATTTGAAAAACTGGATAATTAAGTCAAGAATCTATAGCAATTTAAATCGTTACCAGATTCGCTCTGAGTCGCCCGAGACGTGTAAAAGAGTACACGTATATCCTGTCTGTCAACGGCTGAACGTTTTTGAAGAGCTTCTTTTGAGTTCGGCTCCTTAGTTGGTGGCTGGTGCGTTTCAGCTACACTCCAGACTATTCCTTCTCACCCTTTGAGCCTCATTGTGTTGTGATACACTCCTTCAACTCCTCCAAGGCTTAGAGATCGAATTGATCCTTGCGCTTGACCATATGAGGAACGATGGTGTGGGGCTCTCCTTCAACTAGATCTGCACCACAAGACTTGTCTCCATGGCTGGCGACTATAGTGGGTGATGTGGAACGTGCAGCACTTCTCACAGCTGTGAGAGGGGCATTACATGACAGACCTAGGTTTCTGCATGCTGCAGAGAGAACTTGCGATGTCCGTTTTGCAAGCTCGTTGATCTTGTCAAAAGTAGCGACTCGATTGAAGGTAGATCGAGTCATAACTAGAACAATACGAGATGATATGAGGGTTACCTCCTTTTGTTTTGCAGCAGACGTTTTGAAGAAGATAACTCTGGCGGCAACAGATCAGAGACCGAGCAGTAAAAGTCAGCCTCGTGGCTCTGATACCAAGCTGGTGCAGCGCAGCACCGTTTGCAGCGGATCTCTATGAGAGATCTAAACGGATAGATCTAGAAGGCGAATTGATTCAAGCCTTTAGATCTCTTCTTAGAGCGGCGGCGAACTAGGGTTTCACAAAGGAGACCTATCGAGTGTAAGTGGCGGCGTAGATGAAGTGATGAGAAGGCAGCGGCGGAGAGATGAAGATGGATAGGTTTAAGCTCAACCTATAAATCTGATGTAGATCTACAGGGACCCTGCTTACACAAGGAACTCAAGATTCACTTGTGGAAGACTCAGCTCAACAATCGATATCAAGAGAGACCAATCAGACCTGGCTTCTAGCCTGGTAGAGATTCTCTCTCTAAACGACGGCTAGGGTTTTAAGAGGTACTCTTTCTTAGGGTTTTGAGATTCTCTCTCAAAAAGGAACTCTAGGTTTTTCTTTAAGCTCTGATTTTTATTGATGCAAGGGGTTACACATTTATAGGTGCTTCCATGAGCCTGTTAATTCCCTAAAAAAAAATGGAAAACTAACAAAAATGAAAATCCCTATAAAAAAATGGAAAAGTTCCTAAACTGATCCAACTTTCTTATCTCTTCTTGTACCCACGAAAATAGACCTTTAAAAAGAAAGGGGTCTTTCACAACTGAAGCCAAAAACAGATAACCCTAAGGCCTTATTCCAACAAACCAAATAAAAGTCCATATTAATAGACCAAACAAGATAAAAGGCCTATCAGAGCTAAGGCTTGCGTGGATCATGGCTAACTTGGTGCCACACTGCACCAGAATAAACTATCTTGGAGAAGCGATCAACAACCACAAATATTAAATCGTGTCCTCTTTGAGTCCGAGGTAAGCCAAGTCAAGTCGGTCCACGGCTGAGTCGGTATTGGTAAAGACATATACAAATCATCGTTTGTAGCCCCCGCTTTCAAACATCTACATATTGAGCATCTCTCAACAAAGCGCTCTACATCTCGCCTCAGGGATGGCTAGAAGTACGAGTTGGAGACCAGCTGAAGCGTGCGATCTCTACCAACATGGCCTTCATTTTGCAGCACTGAAATTAGTTGCAGCCGCATACTACTCTCTGGAATACACAAGTGTGCCTCATAGAACAAGAAACCATCGTGCAGCGTGTACTCACTTGTCCTTCCAGTTGTGGCATAAAAAAAGGGTCGGTCGGATATAGCTCTACAATAGAACTGAATTCAGGGACAAAAACCCGTAGTATGGCAAGTGAAGAGGCTCGTCGACTTAGTGCATCAACAACTTTGTTAGTAGCTCCAGACGTGTGCTTGATGACAAAGGTAAATTTGCTGCAAATATCCTAACCACCTAGTATGCCGTGATGACAGCTTGGATTGGCTGGTCAAGTGTTTCTCGGAATCGTGATCATAAGCATTGTAGCGAGTATGGGCTCCACCAAGCTTCTCACCATAGAATACGATTGGCTTTCCTTTTTGGCTCAAGACAGCGTCAATATCAATCTTAGATGCGTCACTATGAAGTTTAAACACAACGGTGAAATCTAGAAACGATAACACCGGGGCAGAGGTGAAATTTGCCTTGATTTCTTCAAACGCGGAGGAAGCTTTATCTGCCCCTTTAAATGACCTTGGGTGCATGCAATCCGTAATGGGTGCCACTATGGTACTGAACTGTGGTACAAATCACCAATAGAAGGAGGCTAGACAATGGAAACTCCGTACCTCTGTCAAGTTGGTTGGTGTCAGCCACGACCGTATGGTTGTTACCTTCTAGGGATCCACAGACAATCCTCCCGCGGAAACTATATATCTGAGGAAGTGTACTGTACTTGTGCCAAACTCACACTTCTTGGCAGTCGCATACAGTTTCTCATCTCTCAATACCTTCAGGACCTCTCAGTTATGCCCAATATGCTCTTCCCAAGTCAAGTTGAATATAAGTGTGTCATCAAAGTAGAAAATAACAAACTTGTCAGTGAACGATCGAAAAGCTTGACTCATCATTCTCATGAAGGTACTGGGGGCGTTTGATAGTACAAATGACATTGCCAACCATTCGTAGAGCCCCTATCGTGTCTTGAAAACTGTCTTCCATTCATCTCCAAGACGCACACGGATTTGGTGGTATCGACTTTTCAAATCCAACTTAGAGAATACTCTGGCGTGGCCATCTGTTCCAACAAGTCATCAAGTCTCGGTATCAGTAAACGGTACCTTACAGTGATCTTATTGATGGTCATGTTGTCCACCCACATCATCCATTCTCGGTTCTTCTTTGGGACTAGCAGCGCAGGTACATTACACAGACTAAGGCTCTACCAGATGAACCCCTTAACCATGAGTTCTTCCACTTGCCTCCTCAGCTCCTCATGTTCGGCTAGACTAATGCGACAGTGGGCTCGATTTGGGAGTCTGCATTAGGAATCAAATCAATATGATGTTGAATATCCCTAAGCGGTGGTAACCCCGGTGGTAAGTCTTCTAAAAAAACATCTCTGAACTCCTCAATGACGATATGTAATAGTCTTGGAATCGCATCATCTAGTTCAGCTCCAGACGTTGTAGCCACTAGCGCATACACTACTCCTTTCTCTTTCATGGTGGCTTCAAACTTTCCTCGCGTCAACAAAGTCACACGAGTCGAAGAATCCTTCACGGGTTGGCTCGGTGTAGGCTTCAAGGTGAACTTGCGTTCATTCGAGCGAAAAGTATAGGTGTTCAGATATCCATCATGAACTACCTTCCTGTCGAAAGCCCAGGGCCTGTGATGTTCGCTTTTTCAAACACAAAAAAAAATACAACAAGTACCAACAATCATGACATTGAAGTACTTGAGGTTCAAATCCACAAGGAGCTTAGAATTAACACGATGAGATTCCAAGGAATCGACTTAAGCTACATAAGATAATAGATTGGTTTGGTAATAACTTAATGAAAGCAAAGATTGCTAAAAACAGAACAAGAGTAAATGGTTTAAAAGCAATAGATCTAAGGATATGCAATCAATCTAGAGGGTAACAACAAACAAACAAGAACCATCCTAGGGCATGAGACTCATTCAATCTAGATCAACCCACTTTCATAGCATTGACCCCTATGTAATCAATAGGTTAAGCTAAATTCTTATTTGCTCTCCTACGGTCATAAGCATTAGCAAACAAGCTCACAAAGACCAATTTACACCATGACATCAACGCTCATTGGCTAAGGAAGGAAAGCCCACAAAAAGACTCTTTCAGGACTTTCATCGAACATCTCTCGGACGATGTCTTTCCCACCATCAAGTTTACTTGTTAACCAAGCTAAACCTAGCATTAAGAACATCTTAAGTGGAGGACCTACAAATCTAACAAACCTAACAACAAAAACCATTCATTAAACCCCTAGATCTACCTACCCTTCAACCCATTAGGAGACTACTCACACATACTTAAGCAAATCTCAATACAAACAACAAACAAACCCATAATGAAAAGAGAAAAGAGGAAAGGATTAAGAAGAAACTCTTTTTGATTGATGAAACAAGGTGATGCTCATAAATCCATCCAAGAATCTTCAAAGTTCTTTCTCAAACCTCAAATCTTTCAAACTAGATCCAAAGGATAAAGATTTAAAAGACTACTCAAAAAGAAAATATTTCTTGGTTTTTTTCTAAAACCTAAAGGGTTAAGAGTATTTATATTGTAGCTAAAAAAACCCTAAAAACGATCCACGTCAACCCAGGACAAACCGGGTTTACCCGACTTAAAATGAGATAAAATGGCCTTCAGCGGCCTAAGACCGATCGATGTTGTCTTGGGATCAATCGGTCTTGATCTTGGTCCGGCCGATCGCTGAGTTCTGGTTTGAGAGGTTTCGTGATGATGGCCGATCACGTCCTCGGATCGATCGGTCTTCATTTAGGTCTGGCCGGTCTAAAAGGCGAACAACATCTCATGCAACGGTGATGGACCGGTCTTGGATCAGGTCCGACCGATCGTGATTCGCTCTCGGCCGGTTTGAGACGCAATTGGCACGTCATGATTTGGGTCCGGCCAGGCCGAGACGTGACCGTCTTCAAGGCAACGATGCCCGGCCGGTCTTCCTTTGTTCCGGAGCGGTCCTTCCTTGCTCCGGGGCGGTCTTCTCTTCAAACTTTTTCCTTCTTCATTTTTATTCAAATTCAAGGCTCTACCCTTCACTCCTTTCTTCAATGGTCATTCACCAACCTTTGCCTCCAATGTTCCTTGGTCTATCTCCTTAGTCTTTGATCCCCAATCCACCTAAATAAGACTCAAAAAGGACAAAAGATGCAACTTCCTAGTTCTAGGACTCTAAGACATGAAATGAATACAAAACTACACTAGAGCGGGTTAATATGAGTCCTAAATGATGTGAAATGAACTAGAGTATGTATGATAATTAGGCTAAATATGATGTATATCAACACCCTCGGACTTGTCCTTTGATTGTCCTCAAGCAAACAACAGGCAACACCGAAAGAGAGGTTTTAGAAAATGAGAACTCAACATATCAAGAACTTAGCAAAGATTAGCATTTAACGACCAATGAGAGTGACCACACATAGCCCAAAAACATGATTCCAAATGAACTCTAACTTCTCAAGGCTTATCTATCTCTTTCGAACAACAAGCAAGCGTTCACAAGAGTCCACAAACTATTCTATCAACCAATCTTCACATTCATTATTCTCATGGATGTGCAGTCTCACATATGGATAGTCAATCAAATATCACTTGGCTAGGCGAGAAAAGGCAATGAAGAACTAAAGATGTGAGTGCAAGGAGGCTATATGATTTATGGTGACTAAACTCTCAAGAAATAGGAATGTCAATCATTATGCAAAATTATACTAAGACAAAAACAATTGATGCATACAATTCTTAGCTTCCATTCTACCCAATTACCAAACAAGTAGTCTACCCAAAAACCAATCCTTAGTTTATTAGGTAGACTACTTGCTTGATCATTAGGTAGAATGGAAGCTAAGAATTGTATGTGTTAATTGTTTTTTTCTTAGTGTAATTTTGCATGATGATTAGAATTCCTATTTCTTGAGAGTATAGTCACCATAAATCAAATAGCCTTCTTGCACTCACATCTTTAGTGCTTTATTGCCTTTTCTCGCCTAGCCGAGTGGTATCGATTGACTATCCATTTATGAGACTGCACATCCTTGTCAATAATGAATGTGAAGATTAGTTGATAGAATAGCTTGTGGACTCTTGTGAATGCTTGTTGTTTGAAAGAGATAGATAAGCCTTGAGAAGTTAGAGTTCATTTGGAATCATGTTTTTGGCTAGGTGTGGTCACTCACATTGGTTAAATGCTAATCTTTGCTAAGTTCTTGACATGTTGAGTTCCCACTTTCAAACCTCTCTTTCGGGATTGTCGGTTGTTTGCTTGAGGACAAGCAAAGGACAAGTCCGGGGGAGTTGATATACACTATATTTAGCTTCATTATCATGTATATTCAAGTACATTTCACATCATTTAGGATTTATGTTCATTCACTTTAGTGTAGTTTTGTACTCATTTTGTGTTTTCAAGTCTTAGAGTAGAGAGTGGCATATTTTTCCTTTCGTTGAGTCTTTTCTAGGTGATTTGGAGCCAATTTGGAGGAATGGAAACTTGGAGATGAACGTGGAACAAAACAATGAAGTCAAATGCATCAAATAAAGAAGGAAAGTCGGTTATGTGAAAGCCTTACACCGAATGGAATTGATTGCAATTTGGACACAAGATAGCTACAAGAGTTATCTTTCATTTGGCTGTGGTGTGAAAGCATTTGGACAAACGGTTAGAGAGATACAACGCGGTTACTAATGATAGGTCTGTTGGGACTTCATTCTCAAGATTGTTAGAAAATGAAGGCCTTCCGTTGCATGAAATTGGATGAAATTTATACACAAGATAGCCAAAAGAGTCAACTTGCATTTAGCATTGGTGTGAAGGCATTTGGACAAGCGGTTGGGAAGATATGGCGATTTTATTCAGGATCAACCGAACAAGAGACGAGCCTGACCGGACCCGAACTGAGATCGGCCGGTTATCGGACCATTTTTTGACGTTCCAAGCCAAGACCGACCGGTCCACTTCCCAGCATATGATTTTCCCTTTTATTTCACTTGGATCCGACCCAATTTGTCTTGGGTCGACCCAATTTGTTTTAAACCGAGTAGATACTCTTATTTAAGGGTAGAAACAATATGTTTCATACCAATTCTACATCTTTTTATTCGAGCCTCCTTAGGGCGAGTTGGAGCTCAAACTCCTTAGGACGATTTGAATTTAGGGAGAGATTGGGAATGAGACTCTTGTGCTTCATGTGGATCTTCAAGATCAAACCATCTATATAGAGTTTCTTCTAAATCTTTCCTCTTTATCTTTTTCATTATGCTTTTGATGAGTTGAATGTTTGGTAGATCTAGGTTTTGATGATTGGCTTTTGATGTTTAGGTTGTTAGATTCATCAATATAAGTTGTTCTTAAAGCTAGATTTAACTTAATCTCTTGAATCNAGATCCTAGGAGTTTTATTGCTCACAAGGTGTTTGATGAAATTCTTATTTCTTGAATCTAGATCCTAGAAGTTTCATTGCTCACAATGTGTTTGATAAAATTTCTCAATGAACTAAATTGATGTTTCATGTCTTTAGAAGAGCTTAATTGTTTCCTTTTGAATCATTAGTTCATTTTCATTATCTTAGATCAATAGCCTTACACTTGACTCATTGCAAATGAGGAGATATTTTTGGAAATAGATTAAGTGAAAGGAAAGGAATTATTTTTCTGTAGCTCAAGTTGATTCCTTGCAATCTTACCGCATTAATTATAGATTCTATATGGATTCGAACCTCAAGTGTTTCAATGTCATAGTTGTTTGCATTTGTTGTATTATTTGAGTCTTAGACATGTTTGTATAGCCAGCCTGCTTAGGTAGACAGTTGGATCTCGACCTCCTTACGGACAAATGTAAACATCATCAGTCTCCTTTGGCAAGTTCGGAGGCTTGCAGTACATGGTTCATACTCCTAGTCTTCAAGGGCACCACACAGGGAGATGTTTTCACCATGGTAGGGGTGGTAGGAGGAGAAGCTTTGATGGCTTCTGATGACACTACATCGATGGGCACTTCCTCACTCTTGAGCACCCTCTTGTCTTCTTCAAGCTTGATCTTGAAGGCATCTCTTACATCGAAGCGGATAGAATCACACAAGACTCGTGATTCCTTACCAAGCACAGCTTCTTGGCGGACGTGTCTCTCACGCACCATGTGAGTGTAGTTTTCGGGCAACTCAGAGACTGGTGGTGCTTTGTGAGATTTCTCAGACATCAAGGACATGTCACGAGGAGCCGTTTTAGCCACAGTAAGGCTGATGTCGTTAGCCACAGTACCAATGAACGGCTGATGCGATGGTGAGTTGATCAACGCGGCTCTGATACCACCTGGTGTAGCGCAGATCAGAGATTAGGGTTTCTGATCCCTGGAGGCAGCATCTACAAGACAAGAGGCAGTGGGGGAAGCAAAGAAACAAAGGCGGCGGCTTCTAGGGTTTAGAGATGGTGGCAACTTCACGTGGTGGCGGCGGCGGTGAAGGTGGACGATGGCGATGGGATAATGATGAGAACCTTGGGGATAGGTTTAAGCTCACCAATAGATCTGGGTAGATCTATTGGGACCATGCTTAACACAAAGAACTCGAAGTTCAATTGTGATAAGACTTAGCTCAACGAAAGCCTCAGAGCTTATCAGACCTGGCTTCTAGACGACAAAGACGGCTAGGGTTTTAGCAAAAGCTGTTTTCTCTAAATATCTCTCTATTTATTAATGAAGCAAGAAGTTACATATTTATATTGAATTCCCTAAGGAAAACCCTAAAACCTAATGGGCCGAGGCCTTACTAGGAAACCCTAAATAAAAGAAAAACTAACAAAACTGAAAATCCCTAAATAAATGAAAAAGTTCCTAAACTGATCAGACTTCCTTATCTCTTTAATGAACCTTAAAAAGAAAGGGGACTTTCACAACTTAAGCCCAAAACACATGACCCCAAGACCTTATTCAAATAAACCCAACAAAAGCTCAAATAACTTAAATAAAATAGAAAAAGGCCGAGAGAGAGTATAAGCATGTGTGCTTCTTGGTCAACCCTGATGCCACACTACACCAAAAGTCGACCTCCGAGCCATATGAAAAGTAGAAAAGATTGCATTTATCTCGAATAGTGATCTTGAATCATCTATTGTTGAGGCGAAACGTGATATAGCCACAATCGGGGTGCGGGTTCGGGATCCTCATACATTAGTTGCACCGACCGGAAGAAGTAATAAGAGTTCGTGGGATTCAAGTACTGCTTGTGACGAACGAACGAACTCAAACCCATGTTTGTAAACACTTGATGCATGTCATCGATGATACCTAATCTTTCAAGCAAAGCGTCTTCGTACTCTTGATGCTCAACTCTTGCTTCTCCGGTGATGAGTGTTGGTTGAGGTCGTGATGATTCACCTCCATATCCTCCGCGTTGGATTTCTCCTCTTGTTCGGGGTCGTGATGAATCGCCTCCATATCCACCACGTCGGATTGTCGCTCTTGTCCTTGGTCTTGAGGCCATGGTTCTTTCAAGAATTACACAAATGTTTAAGTCAAGCCAAGTGTACGATAGGGATATTACAATTAATACATTCACTTCCAAGTATCAATCTTATATACAAAGGCTTAAACAAACTTTTAAGACCAATGCAATTTAGAGGAACCAATTAATCATTCTATTAAAGCTCAACAATCAATACCCCTCTAAGATTACTTCATTTTTCAAGGCATTTTATCAATTTCGAGCATTGGCCAAATGGTACTCATGAGACAAATGAAAAGAATGTCAAGTATCTACCAACCTAGGGCTTTTCTATGTACATGAGAGGTTCAAGAGACAAGAGGATCATTAAACATTTCAATTTTCCCCAACTTTCACACCCATTTTCATCACTATTGATGCTCAAACCCTAACTTTCTCAAAATTGCTCTTTTATCAACAAATCAATACATCTAAAGCCTAATTCAAGATACCCTAGCTTTTTCTAGTATTAAACAAGCATAATCTCTAAGCAAATCACAATAGATAACTCCCCATGAAAATGAAATGATGTTGAGTTCTTGAGCTTCCATGGAAATAGAGTTTTAAGAAATTTATACCTTTGCTTGTAGAGTAGAAATGCTTTAAGTGGAAATGGTTCTTGAAAATAGAATCTTTAGGAGAGATAATTAAGAGAAAATATAAAATTGAGTTTAGAGAGAAGTTAGAGAGAGTTTGAGTTTGTTGGATGGAAAGGGGACAAGAATGAAGTGAGAGAAAGTGTTTGTGGTCCAAGAGTGAAGAAAGAGAAGATAAAAATCATGGGCCCACTTACCTTGTAAAGGAGACCGGTCCAGCTCAGAGTCGGACCGATCGGTCCTAAAGCTGGCTCGGTTGATCGCGCTGGATCTCATCGATTAGGCGTTTGTGGCTCGGCCGATCGCATAATTGTCTTGGCCGGTCACGATTCCGATTCAATCGGACTTCGAGTTTGTTCTGGAAATACCATGCAATGCCCGGCCTGTCATGACGTGTGCTTGACCAATCTCGACTTTGGATCTATTGGTCCTTGACCCGCGTTGGAAAACATTTCCTGATACTGGACCGAAACCTGATTTTTGCTTGGCCAGTTTTTGAGTTATCTCGCCCGATCGCTACCTCGGACCGATCGGTGCTTGCGAGGGTTCGCCGGTCTAGGCAGCGGCTTGGCCGGACTTCTCTTCATTCTTCCTCATTCCCCTTTGGCTTTCTTACTTCCACTTGCCTTGACTCTTCATTTTGTCTTTGAACCCTTTCTTTAAGGCTTTCCCCTGCTTCTTAGAAACCAAAACACATCTCATAAAAAACACACAAGGTTTTTACAAAAACTTAAAAAGAAATATGTATAAAGGATAGTCATGTGATTGCCTCCCAAGTGCGTTTGTTTAAAGTCACTATTTTGACTTTGTTTTTGTGTTTATCATGGCGTGATACCCTGGAGAGACGCTCTAGCCCCTGGATCTTTCACGTGTGAGAGGGTTGAGTCGACTCCATCGTTTCTTCCTTTCGTCTCGACCTCAAGTTAACCATAGATGCTTGAATTGGATAAGCAGTCCCTCTACTTACTTTCTCTAGCATGATGTGAACGTTTTTGAACAATCAAATAATCAACAAACGCAAACAATTGACATTGAAAGCATTTGAGGTTTGAATCCACACGGAACCTAGAACTAACACAATAGCTATATTCGATCCTAACTCAAGCTAAAGCAATCAAATTTTAAGATCAAATTTTAAGATCAAATCACAACTAAATCAACCTAAAACAGAAACTGAAAAACTAAAATGAAACAAGAACCAAACAAACAACTACTAACAAACTCAAACTTAACAGAACACAAAGCAAAAACAGAGCAAGGCAAACAAAAATAGAGCAATGAAAACTGAAACTAAACAATCAATTAAAGGCGATGGGCTTAGGCAGGGCAATTGATCTAGAGGAGAAACAACCAACTATTGATGCTAAGAAACATTCAAGCACATCCTAGGGCATGAACAACAATGATTAGAGCAACCCACTTTCATGGCATTGAACCCTTTATCAACTACTCAATCAAGCTAAACTCTCATTTTCCAATCAAACAGTCAATAAGCATTACCAAACAGATTCACTAAGACCACTAATCACGTTAACTTCATCTCTCAATGGTTAGGGAAGAAAAGCTCATAAAAGGTTCTACCGGGAATTTCATCGAACACCTCTCGGGCAATAATTTTCCTAGCATCTAGATTCAAGTGATCAAGTCAAATCTAGCATTAAGATCAACCTAAATGAAGGAATCTAACAACCTAAGCATTAAAAGCTAATCATCAAACCCCTAGATCTACCAAGCCATCAACCCATCTAAGAACTACTCACACATAGCTAAAGAACACAAAACAGAAGAAAAGCAAACAAAGATAAACATAATGAGAAAGATAAGAGAAAGGATACGAGATTCATCAATATATTGAAAGGATGGATCCAAAGATGATCATCCAAAGGAGTCTTCAATATCTTCTCTATAAACTCTCTCTAAGTGGCTGCTAAAACTTGATAAAAACTTAGAATGTAATGTTGTCCCTTAAACATTAGGGTTTTCTAAAACATTAAAGGCAAATTCAGGTTGACCCAAGACAAATTAGGTGAAACCCAATTTTTTAAACACTTAGGCCGCGGCGTCAAGCTCTCCAAGTCGGCTGCAGGGTCGACGCCGGTTGCAGGGTCGACGCCGGTTGCACGCCGAATATGTTCATCAAGGCTGCGACGTCGGGTTGGTTCTGTCGTCCATGAGGTCGACGGCTTTGTCGGTTTGAGAGAAGAAGCTTCAGGTGTAGAATGCATGTACCCGGGCGATAGGATGTGCCCATGGTCAAGAAATCGTAACCGCGGGTCGAGAGAAATTGCCTGTGGGTCGAGAAAAAGTTATCGCGGTGATACGCCGTGGGTGAGAGAAAAGTTGCTCGTGGGTGGAGAAATGATGTCTGTGGCACTACCCGTGGGCAAGAAATGCTGCTGTGGGCGCTACGCCTAGGCGGTACGATGGGTGTCTGTGAGCGCTATGCCATGGGCGATATTTTTGTGTTTGTGGGTGGCTGTGGTCGGGCGTCTGCGGTCGACCTTGGGGTCAACGGCCGCGGCTTCTACACCATTTTTCCTTCTTTTCTTTCTTCTCCTTGATCCAAATCTACTCCTTGATTGTGAGTTCCACTCCCAAACTTCCCAAGTTTAAAGCATGCTCCAAATTCACCTGAAGAGACTCAAAATACCGAAAATATGGGACTCGATCTATCTAGGAATCTAAAGTGCAAAACGAATAAAAAATTACACTAAAGTATGAATGCATGAGTGCTAAGTGATGAAAATGAACCAAAACATGCATGAAAACTGGTAAAAATAGAGGTATATCATAGCACAACCTCCTTTTTTAGGAAATCAATCTTGGCCCCAACAATGCTAAGGAAGAGTCTTCCCAAAATGTGTGGAATTTCACAATTTTGCTCCATCTCAACCACCGTGAAGTCAGTAGGTATGGTGCATCTCCCAATCTTCAACGGGAAATCCACTAGCTTTCTAATCGGGACCTTGGTTGATGATTCTCCAAACGATATCAAAGTAGAATGCTTGCTCATCTTCTCTTCTCCAAGGTTCTTAACCATCTCATAAGATATGACATTCACACTAGCTCCGGAGTCACACAAGGCGTCATCAAATTTCAGCTCGCCAAGCGTACAAGGCACAACAAAGGTACCTTGATCTCTCTCCTTAGTCAATACCTTTGGTTCTGGTGGTCTTGGGTTAAGATCGGCTTTAGTGAGAAAAAACTCTTCCACTTTGCTCCGGTTCTCTAGAACATCTTTCACAAACTTCACTTGTTCCAGAACTCCATATAGGTTATCCATACTAGGTAAAGGGGCTCCTATCTCACTCATGTTAGCTTTGAACTAAGAAAGCACCTTCTTTTATGCTTTAGTGAGGAATCTTCCCAGAAATGGAATTGGAGGAACATAAGGAGGAGGCTCGACAGCTTGTCTCTTGCTACCTTTACCCTCTCTAGGCTTCTCCTTCTTGATGTCAAGTTCTTGCTTGGTAGGTTTCTTTAGCATGCTCTTCTACTCCTCTTCCTTTCTTCTTTCTTCAATTTTCTCGAACTCTTCCTTAGTGACTGCAGTAACCAGCTCGATGTTTCCTTCTTCATCCTCTACCAACACTTCTTTTCCCAAAGGTGGATCTACTCTTGAAACAATAAATTGCTGCTCATAACTCTTGTTTCCAATCAGACCTTTAAGAAACCTTGCAATCTCCTTGATAGCTCTATCTCTATCTTCCTCAGTCAAGATGACATTGCAATACTCCTTAGGATTTTTCTCGGGTTTTCCAAGTAGCTTACCCGATGGCCTTTGACTCGTGGAAGCAACTTGGGCCATTTGAGTTTCCAGAGACTTCACTTGTGAAGTAATGCCATTAATCTGCCCTTGAAGCTCATTGTACCCACGATCCATCTTGGTATTTACCTCCACAAACTGCCTATTCATATCCACTTGTCCCTTACCATGGATATCCATAAGCTGAACAAGCATGTTCTTCACCTCCGAGTCGGGAGATGGTTGAGGAGGTTTCTTTTGTTGGAACTGTTGCCCTTGTTGATTGTTCCCTTGGTAAGGAGGCTTGACATAACCTTGTTGGTTGTTATAATTCTTTTGTTGGAAATGTTGCCCTTGAGGTGGCTTTAGAGGATATACTTGGTCTTGTGGATTCTCCTCATTGTTGCTCCTATACGAGAGGTTGTTATTTCCATAGTTTTGATTTCCATACCCTCCTTGGTAGTTTCCATTTTTCCCAACAATGTTCACTTCTTCTTGGACAGCCTCTCCTTCATCATACTCCTCTTCTTGGTTATCTTGTTGACTCATGTCACATTCACCAACAAAGTTAACAGATTTTTGTCACACAAGAAAAATCTTGCTGAGCTTGTCGATCTTATCACTCAACTCTTTAATCTTTTGTGCACCCATGCTTAGTTCCTTCACATTTCGGTCATAGTCTCCACCCATTACTAGCAGTGTCTAGTGCTCTTCTCATGGTCTCATTCACTCCACGGTAGAAAATCCCCAAAAGACTCTCTCTTGATACTCCATGATGAGAGCAGCTTCTAGTGTATCATTTCGACCTTTCTCTGCCCTCATGTAGACTCTCTTGAGCTCCTTGCTTGAAACGTGCGATATCATTATAGAGTTTAGCCGTCTTTTTCTTAGGGAAGAATTTGGTGATGAACTCTCTCTTGATATGCTCCCAAGTACACACTAGATCGGAGGGTATGTTCTTCTCCCATTGAGAAGCAATGTTCCCCAAAGAGAAACGGAATAGTATCATCTTGATCGAATCCTCCGAAACTCCATTGATTCTCACAGTCCTACAAAGCCGCTCGAATTGATCCAAGTGATCAAGAGTATCCTCTAATGGCAAACCATTGTACCTATGGTTCTGCACCATATTGATCAAGCTAGCCTTCACCTCAAAGTTATGAGTGTTGATTGGGAGAGTAGGAATCCCGTGTCTAGTCTCTCTCAAGTCCAGCTCGTCAAAAGCTCATATAGGCCTCTCTACCGGGTTTTGAGGGGGAGGAGGTCGAGGCGGATCATGTAGCCTTCATCTCCATTGCCTTGATCATCTACATGGGCTCCTTCTCCATGAAGCACCTCCGGTGGATCAGTTCCTAAATTAGCCATTCCTTAGCTCTTCTTTCCCTTGCTACTCGCCTACACTCTTTTTCAAGCTGATCCAAGTCCAAATCACTCTCAAACACTTGTCTTTGGTGACTTCGAAGTTACATGCACCTTAATCAAAAGCTAAGCAAAATCAAGGAAAAATGTTAGTACTAAAGAAAAACAAAATCTTTAGTCGCAAATCTATCCAAATCTTAAAGGCTAATTGCATAAACTCCCCGGCAACAGCGCCAATTTGATGTTCGCTTTTTCAAACACACAAATAAATACAACAAGTACGAACAATGATGACATTGAAGTACTTGAGGTTCGAATCCACAAGGAGCTTAGAATTAACATGATGAGATTCCAAGGAATCTACTTGAGCTAAAGAAGATAATATATTGGTTTTGTAACAACTTAATGAAAGCAAATATAGCTAAAAATAGAGCAAGAGTAAATGGTTTAAAAGCAATGGATCTAAGGATAGGCAATCGATCTAGAGGTTAACAAACAACTCAAAGATGCTAAGGGTTTCAACAAAGAAGAACCATCCTAGGGCATGAGACTCATTCAATCTAGATCAACCCACTCTCATGGCATTGACTCCTATGTAATCAATAGGTTAAGTTAAACTCTCATTTTCTCTCCTACAGTCACAAGCATTAGCAAACAATCTCACAAAGACAACTTTTTACCCTAACATCAACTCTCATTGGCTAGGGAAGGAAAGCCCACAAAAAGACTCTTTCAGAACTTTCATCGAACACCTCTCGGGGGATGTCTTTCCCACCATCAAGGTTACTAGGTGATCAAGCTAAACCTAGCATTAAGAACATCTTAAGTGGAGGATCTACAGATCTAACAATCCTAACAACAAGAATCATTCATTAAACCCCTAGATCTACCTACCCTTCAACCTATTAGGAGACTACTCACACATACATAAGCAAATCTCAACACAAACAACAAACAAACCCATAATGAAAAGAGAAAAGAGGAAAGGCTTAAGAAGAAACTCTTTTTGATTGATTAAACAAGGTGATGATCATAAATCTATCCAAGAATCTTCAAAGTTCTTCTTCAAAGCTCAAATCTTTCAAACTAGATCCAAATGATAAAGATTTAAAAAACTACTCAAAAGGGAAATATTTCTTGGTTTTTTTCTAAAACCCAAAGGGTGTTGAGTATTTATACTGTAGCTAAAAAAACCCTAAAAATAAACCAAGTCAACCCGGGATAAACCAGGTTTGACCCGACTTAAAATGAGATGAAATGGCCTTCAGCGGCCTAGGACCAACCGGTCCAGTCTTGGGATCGATAGGTCTTGATCTTGGTCCGGCCGGTCGCTGAGTTCTGGTTCGAGAGGTTTCGTGATGACCGGCCGGTCGCATCCACAGATAAGTCAGTTTTTGTTTAGGCCCAGCCGGTCTAAAAGGCGAACGGCATCTCATGCAACGGTGCTGGACCGATCTTGGATCAGGTCCGACCGGTCATCATTCGCTCTCGGCCGGTCTGAGCCGCGATTGGCTGATCATGATTTGGGTCTAGTCGGGGCAAGACGTGACCGTCTTAAAGGCAACGATGCCCAACCGGTCTTCCTTTGTTCCGGGGCAGTCCTTCCTTGCTCCGGGGCGATCTTCTCTTTAAACTTTCTCCTTCTTCATTTTCATTCAACTTCAAGGCTTTACCTTTCACTCCTTTCTTCAATGTTCATTCACCAACCTTTTCCTCCAATGTTCCTTGGTCTATCTCCTTAGTCTTTGATTCCCAATCCACCTAAATAAGACTCAAAAATGACAAAAGATGCAACTAACTAGTTCTAGGACTCTAAGACATGAAATGAATGCAAAACTTCACTACAACGGGTTAATGTGAGTCTTAAATGATGTGAAATAAACTAGACTATGCATGATAATGAGTCTAAATATGATGTATATCAGCCTGCCAAGTAGAAGATGACATGCATCCATTGGAACTATATCACAATAAATGGCATCCTTATAGGCTCCTGCAATCGAAAAGTTGACTAAAGCTTGTTTAGTCACTTTTACTTCATTATCCTTCTGCAGCCACGCCAAAGAATAGGATTTTGGATGTTGTGAACTGACCAAGTCTAGCTTCTCAACAACCTTGGCTGCTACAACATTCTTAACACTTCCAGAATCAATGATTAAGGAGCATACCTTACCCTCAATGGTGCAACTAGTTTGAAACAAAGTGTTTTATTGACTACATTTCTCTTTAGGTGGGGCTAAACAAGACCGCTTCAGCATCAATGTCTCCTTAGTGTCAAAGGGTTCGATCACCAAACACAAAGTATCCTCAGTATATAAATCAAACCTAGGTTCTCCTTGAATATCTCTAAGTGGTTCGAGATTTTCAGATCCATAAGTAACAAAGAGGTTACTTAGATCGACCCTTGTGACTTCCATAAGGCTTTGGTACGGCCGGGAGGAGATGACATCACGGGTGAAGCTCTTCATCTCACGGTGGTGGTGGGTTTTGGTGGTAAAATTGACGACAGTGCTCAATGATTGAAGTGGAAACAACGGAAACCCTAGAAAGGGTTTAGAGTGCGACGGCGGTGATGAGGTGAATCGTTGTCGAGCAGTAGAAGCTTGACAATTCGGCTTTGATACCACGCTGGTACAGTGTCACACCGAGTTCAGCTCAACCTCTTGATCGAATATATCAAAAGGGACCTTGATATACCTCTGTTTTTACCAGTTTTTCATGCATGTTTTGGTTCACTTTCATCACTTAGGACTCATGCATTCATATGTGGTTTTTGATTCGTTTTACACATTAGAGTCCTAGATAGATCGAGTTCCCATATTTTCAGTATTTTGAGTCTTTTCAGATGATTTTGGAGCCACTTTGGATGTTTGAAAGTTTGGGAATGGAACACACAATCAAGAAGGAGAATTGGATCAAAAAAGAAAAGAAAAAGATGAAGAAACAGATTTTAGGCCGTGGCCGTCGACCTCAAGGTCAACCGCAGACGCCCGACCGCGGCCACCCACAGGCACAAAAATATCGCCCGCGGGACATCCGGCGTAGTGTATGCAGACAAACATTTCTCGCCCGCAGGACATCCGGCGTAGTGCCCGCGGACAAAAATTTCTCACCCCCAGGAGATCCGACGTGGCGCCCACGAACACTCGACTCTCGAACCGTGGCAGTTTCTCTCGCCCCCATGCATCAATCCAAACAAGGTTCATGGTCGACTGACCATACCCGACGACACACAGAATCATTGCCGCAGACACATTCTTCCTCGACCACGGACACACGTCTATTGACCACCAGCACAAATTCTATCGCCCGCGGTTACGTTTTACATCGCCCGGGCCATGTTTTCTCGCCGCGACCAGGCCGCCGACCTCAAGGTCGATAAAATCAACTCAACACCACGGCCACCACATCAAAGCTTCATGAAACACTCAAGGTCGACCCCGTGGTCGATCCTAGGAGCCCGACGCCGCGGCCAAGTCCCTAAAAATGTTGGGTTTGATCCAATTTGTCTTGGGTCAACCCAGATCCATTTTTATTCATTTAAAACCCTAATGTTCAAGGGATTGAACAGGATATCTCACTCTTTATCACTTTTACCTAGTAACCACTTGAGAGAGTTTTGAGAGGGAGAATAGTTGGAGACCCTTTGGGGATGGTGATTTTAGGACATCATCTCTCATCAATTGAAGTTTGTTTATCCCTTCTTTCTTCTTTCTTTCATTATGTTTATGTTTAGTTGCTTGCTTTATTTTGTGTCTTTGATGTTTGAGTAGTAAATCAATGGATTGATGGTTTGGTAGATCTTAGGGTTTGGTAATGAAATCTTGATGCTTAGGTTGTTAGATCCTTAGATTCATTCACTTAGGGTGTTCTTAATGCTAGTTTTATTTTGGCCATTTGAAATCTAGATGCTAGGAGTTTTTTTTCCCGGAAGGTGTTTGATGAAATTTTCGAATGATTCTTTTGTGAGTTTTTCTTCCCTAGCCATTGGAAAATGAAGTTAGGGTGATTGGTGGTCTTAGTGAATCTATTTGATAATGCTTGTTGATCATTTAGTTGGCAAATGGAAGTTTAGCTTGATTGATTGATTGACAAAGGGTTCAATGCCATGGAAGTGGGTTGTGCTAGCTTATGTTTTTCATGCCCTAGGATGGTTGTTATTGTGTTCTTAAGCTTGTTGGTTTGATTTTCTCTCCTTAGGATCAATTGCCTTGCCTAAGATCCATTGTTTCTATTTTGTTTCTGTTTTCGTTAGTCTTTGTTTCTCTTGCTCTGATTTTAGTTTGTTGCTCTGTTTTGTTCTTATTCTTGATTTGTTTTGCTTTCAGTTCTTGTGTTTAGATTAGGTTGTTAGTGTTTGATTGAATAAACCCATTGCTCTAGCTTAAGTTAGAATCGAATAAAGCTAATGCGTTAGATCTAAGTTCCTTGCGGATTCGATATCTGAAATGCTACATCGACAAGATATTCATTAGAGGTTTATTTGATAGCTTGAAAGTGTAAAAACCTCTAACATCAAATTGGCGCCGTTGCCGGGAAACTTAAGCATCTAGCCATTAGTTTTAAGATTCAGCTTTAGACTAGTAGATTTTTATTTTCATTTGGTTACTAACTTTCTTTCACGTTTTGTTCTTTTTGAAGGAACAATCATTAGAGAGAAAGCATGGCTGCGGATATGACTTCTACCTTGAAGGATTATTTTGAAGCTCAAGAAAGAGAGATGGCTTGGGCCCCCACAAGTCATCATGGTCTTGAAAGCTCATCCACTTATCAAGAAGGACTTCCATATGGAGACTGTTTTCAAGGAAACCAATATGGAGATGGTGAGAGATGCCAATCTTGGGACATGGAGTATGAACATGACGAAGCTTGTTCTTCCCAAAGCTCCGAAGACGAAGAGATTCTCAACTTGCTAAAGTATAACAAAATTCTCAACATGCTTTTGGAAGGACAAGAGAAGTTTAACAAGAGTACAAGCATGGAGTATGACCATAGGGAAGCTTATTCTCTCCCGATCTCCAATGAAAAAGAAGAACTTCTTAACATGATGAAGCAGTGCTTGGAAGAACAAGAGAAGGGTATTGAGAGATTGGACAGGATTGCTAACCATATCTTTGCTTGGGAACAATGTTCAATGGTTACTGCGACACATGAAGAGGCTTCTACAATTGAGGATGAGTTTCTACAAGAAGCTTACTCTTCACCGATCTCTGAAGAAGAAGACAGTCTAAACATGATGAGACAATACTTGAAAGGACAAGAGGAGTTTAGAGAGTGCACACACACATGAATTTTCTTGGAGACAGAACTCAGAGGATGTGATCGCTTATGAAGACCTGATGGATGAGAATATGTTGATGGAATGTCATGAATGCAACACCATAGTCACTCCCTCCACACCAACAAGTGTTGAAGATCCGATTAGTTTCACCTTGCCTTGCACCATTAAGAAGAACGAGCCTAAGTACTTGAGTTGGAACACCATTGACGAGTTGGTAGACTCTTTGGAGGAAGAGAATGGCGAAATCTTATTCATGGATATGAAGACGAGTTCAAACACTAGTGAAGAATCCAATGGGATTGAGGATGAACTCCTACTAGGAGTTGCATATACTGAGCGAGAATTTCAACTTCTTCTTAGATTTGAGGTTGCTGAGAATCTTGTGATAAGATACAAAGTTCCTTGTGAAGATGTTGTGGTTGTTGATAGCATGGAGAACACAATGCAAAATTCGTTGAAGTACCTATAGAGAAACAAGATGATCTCATTGAAATAGCCTACAAGGGGAGTGATGAAGAGGAATCTACAAAGCCAACACCCTTTAGGAAGCATCTTGGTTTCATTTTCCCATTTGGATTGAACA
>WJSH01002274.1:54330-66432 GCA_009757365.2 Lepidium campestre
TACTTGGGAGGAAGTCCCATGGTATCCTTGCACATAGTTTTCTTTTGCTTTCTTTATTTTCATTTTGTTCAAAGGATTTGGGATGTCTATGTTGGTTCAAACTTAGGTCTTGGGAAGAGAAGCAATGGCTAAAAGGTTGAGTAATTATGCTCTGAAAATGGATCAAGGTCGAGCTCATGGTCGACCAAAATAGGTCGACGCAATGGAAGGACAAAGCAAAGAGAGCCGTGGTCGACCTCTCAGTCGACTGAAATCGGTCGATGATCATTACATAAAATTTCATGAAATCTCCTCGTGTTCAAAGTCGACATCCAGGCCGACCACAGCAGCTCGACGCTCGAGCCAATGCAACATCCTTCTAGATGTACCCCATGTTGACCTCCACCTTGATCACAACTAGCTCGACGCCCGCGTCCAATGAGCTAAGTCTTTCTTCCTTTACTTTATCAATGGAGATGAAGATGAGCAAAGGAACCTTGAAGAGGGCAAAAGTGGAGGATGGAATGAAGGGAATGAGCGGAAGAATAAGTGATGAAGTTAAAGCAGGAAGAAGAAACAAGAGAAGGACAAAAATCAAGAAGACTAGAGATAAGCCGCAACCTGTAACCGGTCGAACTCACCACATGACCGGTCAAGTCGGCCAAGCTTGACTTGACCAGCCGAGGAGACTCACAACCGACCGAACCTGACCAGCGACCGGCCGAGGCTATGGTGCAAAGAATGACGTACGCCCAGCAACCAACCGAGGCCGAGATACGACCGACCAGACCCAAGACATGACCGGCCGAAGCTGAATGAAGACCAGCCGAGGATAGACACGACCGGCCAGACCCGAGACGTGAGCCACGAACCAAAACCCAGCGACCAGCCGAACCAAGCTAGCGACCGATAGATCCCAAGCCGCGACCGACCGGTCCTAGGCCGCGAAGGCCTTTATTTCACTTTTAAGTTGGGCCAATCCTGCTTTGTCCCGGGTTGACCCGGTTTGTTTTTAGGGTTTCTTGGCAACAATATAAAAGCCCAAAACCCTTTGGATTTTAGAGAAAATCAACATACATTGCCCCTTTGAGTAGTTTTTCAAATCTTTATCCTTTGGATATTGCTTGAGAGACTTGAGATTTGAGGAAGAACAAGGAAGAATCTTGGATGGATTTATGAGCATTCCTCTGTTTCATTAATCAAAAAGAGTTTCTTCTTAATCCTTCTCTCTTTTCTCTTTTTATTATCGGTTTGTTTGTTGTTCATGTTGTGTTTTGTTTGAATATGTGTGAGTAGTCATCTAATGGGTTGAAGGGTAGGTAGATCTAGGAGTTGAATGAATGAATCTTGATGCTAGGTTGTTAGATCTGTAGATCCTCCACTTAAGATGTTCTTAATGTTAGGTTTAGCTTGATCAACTAGTAACCTTGATGGTGGGAAAGACATCGTCCGAGAGGTGTTCGATGAAAGTCCAGAAAGAGTCTTTTTGTGGGTTTTCCTTCCCTAGCCAATGAGAGTTGATGTTAGAGTGGAAAATGGTCTTTGTGAGCTTGTGTGCTAATGCTTGAGACTGTAGGAGAGCAAATGAGAATTTAGCTTAACCTATTGATCGCATAGGGGTCAACGCCACGAGAGTGGGTTGATCTAGATTGAATGAGCCTTATGCCCTAGGATGGTTCCTGTTAGTTGAAACCTTTAGCATCTTGAGTTGTTTGTTATCCCTGTAGATTTATTGCCTATCCTTAGATCCATTGCTTTTAAATCGTTTATAACTTGTTATGTTTTTAGTTTGCTTGCTTTCACTGAGTTGTTACCAAAACCAAACCATTATCTTCTTTAGCTCAAGTTGATTCATTGAAATCTCATCGTGTTAGTTCTAAGCTCTCTGTGGATTCGAACCTCAAGTGCTACAATGTCATAGTTGTTTACATTTGTTGTATTTATTTGAGTGTTTAAAAAGCAAACAATCAAATTGGCGCCGTTGCCGGGGAAGTTTATGCAATTAGCCTTTAAAATTTGGATAGATTTGCGACTAAAGTTTTGTTTTACTTTGTTACTAACTTCTTTTCTTGTGTTTGCTCTGCTCTTGATTAAGGTGTATGCAACTTCAAAGTCACCAAAGACCAGCTCTTGATAGTGATTTGGATTTGGATCAGCTTGAGAAAGAGTGTAGGCGAGTAGCAAGGGAAAGAAGAGCTAAGGAAAGAGAGGATCACTTGATTCGGGTAGGAATGGCGGATTTAGGAACTGGTCCACCGGAGATACTTCATGGCAATGGGGTTGAAGGACTTCATGACCCACCTCCACCTACTGCACCTCTTCCACGCCATAACCCGGTAGAGAGACTTATTGGGGCTTTTGATGAGCCGGACTTGAGAGAAGCTAGACTTGGGATTCCTACTCCCCCAATCAACACTCATAACTTTGAGGTGAAGTTTAGTTTGATCAATATGGTGCAGAACCACATGTACAATGGTCTACCATTGGAGGATGCTCTTGATCACTTTGATCAATTTGAGCAGCTTTGTATGACTGTGAGAATCAATGGAGTCCCGGAGGATTCAATCAAGATGATATTATTCCCCTTCTCTTTGGGGAATAATGCTTCTCAGTGGGAGAAGAACATACCCTCCGATCTTGCGTCGACTTGGGAGAATATCAAGAGAGAGTTCATCACCAAATTCTTTCCCGAGTAAAAGATGGCCAAACTCCGCAATGATATCGCAAGCTTCAAGCAAAGAGCTCAAAAGAGTCTACATGAGGGTTGGGAAAGGTTGAAAGGTTACACTAGAAGCTACCCTCACCATGGTGTATCAAGAGAGACTCTTTTGGGGATCTTCTACCGGGAGTGAATGAGACCGTGAGAAGAGCATTAGACACCGCTAGCAATGGGTGTTTTGTTAATCTAACAGCAACCCAAGGAGAAAGACTAGTGGAAAATCTGGCTCAAAGTGATGCTTGCTATGGAGGAGACTATGACCGGAGTGTGAAAGAACCGAGCATAGGTGCACAAAAGATAAAGGAGTTGAGTGACAAAATTGATAAGCTCAGCAAGATTTTCCTTGTGGGGCAAAAACCTGTTAACTTTGTTGGTGAATGTTGATATACCTCTGTTTTTACCGGTTTTTCATGCATGTTTTGGTTCATTTTCATCACTTAGGACTCATGCATTCACATTTTATAGTAATTTTTTATTCGTTTTGCACTTTAGAGTCCTAGATAGATCGAGTCCCATATTTTTGGTCTTTTGAGTCTTTTCAGGTGATTTTGGAGCCACTTTGGATGCTTGGAGGTTTGGGAATGGAACACACAATCAAGGGATGAATTTGGATCAAAGAAAGGGAGAAAAAAAGAAGTAAAATGGCATGGAAGCCACCCCCGTCGACCCCAAGGTCGACCCAAGAAGATCGACCCGGGCGTACCGCCCACGACAGTTGGGGTATCGCCCAGGCGTAACACCGCGGCAACAATTTCTAGTCCGAGCATAGCGCTAGACTTGCACCCGGCGTACCGCCCATAGCGTAGCGCCCACGTACGCAAATCTCACCCGCGGAATTATTTCCTCACGACCACAGACGTATTTCCTCTCGACCACAGACGTATTCCCTCTCGACTACGAACTTTTCCTCTCGACCTCGGGTACAATTTCTATCGCCCGCGGTCATGTTTTTCTCGCCCAAAGCCACATCTTCTCCACCAGACCGGGCCATCGACCTCACGACCGACCAATCCATCTCGACGCCGCGGCCATCACGGACAACTCACGCGTGCAGCCGGCGTCGACCTCGCGGCCGACTAGGGGACCTCGACACCGCGGCCTAAGTGTTTTAAAAATTGGGTTTGACCCAATTTTTCATGGGTCAACCCGAATTTATCCTTTAATTAGTCAAAACCCTAATGTTTAAGGGAAGAACATTACATTCTAAGTTTTTGAGAAGTTTTTAGCAACCACTTAGAGAGAGTTTAGAGAGAAGATATTGGAGACTCCTTTGGATGATTCATCTTGGTCCATCCTTTCAATCTATTGAAGAATCTCTTATCCTTTTTATTATCTTTCTCATTATGTTTATCTTTGTTTGCTTTTCTTTTGTTTTGTGTTCTGTAGTTATGTGTGAGTAGTTCTTAGATGGGTTGATGGCTTGGTAGATCTAGGGGTTTGATGATTAGCTTTTGGTGCTTAGGTTGTTGGATTCCTTCATTTAGGTTGATCTTAATGCTAGATTTGACTGGATCACTTGAATCTATATGCTAGAAAAATTGTTGCCCGAGAGGTATTCAATGAAATTCCTGATAGAACATTTTATGAGCTTTTCTTCCCTAGCCATTGAGAGATGAAGTTAGGATGATTAGTAGTCTTAGTGAATCTGTTTGGTAATGCTTATTGACTGTTTGATTGGAAAATGAGAGTTTAGCTTGATTGAGTAGTTGATAAAGGGTTCAATGCCATGAGAGTGGGTTGTGCTAGCTTATGTTGTTCATGCCCTAGGATGTGCTTGAATGTTCTTTGCATCATTAGTTGATTGTTTCTCCTCTAGATCAATTGTCCTGCCTAAGCCCATCGCCTTTAAATTGTTTAGCTTCAGTTTTCATTGCTCTGTTTTTATTTGTCTTGCTCTGTTTTGCCTTTAGTCTTGCTAAGTTTGAGTTTGTTAGTTGTTGTTTGTTTGGATCTTGTTTCGTTTTAGCTTCCAGTTTCTGTTTTAGGCTGATTAGGTTGTGGTTCAATCTTAAAATCTGATTGCTCTAGCTTGTTAGGATTGAATATAACTAATGTGTTAAATCTAGGTTCCTTGTGGATTCAAACCTCAAATGCTTTCAATGTCAATTGTTTACATTTGTTGATTATTTGATTGTTCAAAAACGTATACATCAAATTGGCACCATTGCCGGGGAAGCTAAGCAATTAGCTATTAGTTTTAAGATTCAGCTTAAGACTAGTTTTTATTTTATGTCATTTAGTTACTAAATTCTTGTTATGTTTTTCTTTTGTTTTGCTTTGAAGGTGCATACAGCTACGAAGCCACCAAGGAGAACTTCTTGAGGGTGTTTCAGAGGTTGACGCATTTGAAAAGTTGAATATAAGAGCAACTAGAGAGAGACGTGATAAAGAGCATGAGGATCACCTTCGTCGATTGGGGATGGAAACTCACGGTAATGAACCTGCTAGGGTTAGAGTACAAGTACCTCAACAATGAGGTGCTCAAGGAGTAGGAGTTGGAGCGCCTCAACAAGGAGGTGTGATGGCGTTGGACTTCAGTACCAACCTCCGGGTTTCAGACAGCCAGCTACTAGACCCATTGGGGCGTTTGATGAGCCTAATCTCATGGCCATGTAGACCGGAATCCCTACTCCCGTGATTGCAGCCAACAACTTTAAGGTTAAATCAAGCCTCATCAACATGGCGCAGAATCAAAGGTACAATGGACTGCCTTTTGAGGATCCTTTAGATCACTTTGATCAGTTTGAGCATTTATGTAGAACAGTTAAGATGAATGGAGTACCGGAGGATGCAATCAAGATGATTTTGTTTTCCTTTTCTCTTGGAAACAAAGCAGCTCAATGGGAGTGGAATGTTCCCTCTGTTTCGGTATCCACTTGGTGAGGATTGCAAGAAGGAGTTCATCAACAAGTTCTACTCTAAGCAAAAGACCGTCAATATAAGAAATGATATTACTACCTTCAAGCAAAGAGGAAATGAAAGTCTATATAAAACTTGGGAAAGGCTTAAGGAGTATATTCGGAGATGTCCTCATCATGGTGTACCTAAGGAGAATCTTTTGGGGATTTACCATAGGAGAATTTTTGAGCAATATCGAAGAGCTCTAGACACGGCGAGTTATGGTTGTTTTGCTAATCTAACTGAAGTTCAAGGAGAGCAACTGATTGAGAACTTGGCTCAAAGTGATGCATGTTATGGAGGAGACTATGACCGGAACATGAGAGATTCAGATTGGGATAATCAAAGGTTTAAGGAGATCAATGATAAGATTGACAAGCTGAGCACAATGTTTCTTGGTAGTCAAAAGGTGGTGAACTATGTAGGAGAGGTTGATGGGGGTCAACAAGGGTATAATGATGTTCAAGAAGAGATCAATTATGTGGGGAACCAGAACAACTACCAACGAGGTTTCCAAAACCATCCTTACAACCCCAACTATAGGGCCACCAATCCCCAAGACCAATTTTACCCGCCTAGGCAACCTCAAGCAGGTTTTTTTCAGCCAATACCTTATGGCAATCCCCCTCCAGTCCAAAATCCTCAAGGACAAGCTCAAGGAAACCAAGGAGGGTTTCAGTTTTCGAGCCCATTGAATCTCTACTCTACGATTCCATCGATCCCGAGAATAGGACAGCCAAAGGGCAACAACTACCAAGGGAATCAAGCTGGACCATCTACTCAATTCACAGGGGATCTAGATATGAAGGCTATGATGCAGCAGCTCATAGCGGGACAGCAAGGGGTTAATGAGAAGTTGAGTAAGATTGAGCGCCAAGTGGATGAAGGGTACAACGATCTTCAGGCCAAAATCGATGACACCTATTCTCATATCAAGATACTTGATAATCAGATTGCACAAGTGGCTTATACAAGCCAAAGACCAGTTGCCATCCCGAAAGAGTTTTGTAAAGCAATCACTCTTAGGAGCAGGAAAGAGCTCCCATCACAAGGTGATGAGGCTTCCAAAGAGAAGGAGGTAATGATGATGTTGTGGTCTTAGATGAAGTGCAGGTTGATGTGAGTGAAGAGGTGAAGGTTTCTAAAGAATCGGTTAAAGTGAAAGTTGATGAGGCTGAAACTTCAAAGAAGTACATTCCACCACCTTATGAGTCTAAGTTGCCTTTTTCGGGTCGATTCAAGAAGTAATTGTTGGCTAAACAAAGAGAGAAGTTCTTATAACTCATGGATGTTGTGCAAGTTACAATGCCTTTGATGGATGTGCTTAGGAACAATCCCATCTACTCTATGTTTATCAAGGATATGGTTACTAACAAGAAGAAGATGGAAGAGGGTATGGTTATGGTCAGTTATGAGTGCAGCGCCATTATCAAGCAATCCTTGCCAAAGAAACTCGCAGATCCGGGAAGTTTTACTCTACCTTGTGCCCTTGGACAAAGGCGATTTCCAGAGTGTCTATGTGACCTTGGATCTAATGTGAATCTCATGCCACTTACCGTTACCAACAATATAGGGATTACTAAATTTCAGAAGTACCGCATCTCTTTGATTCTCACGGATCGTTCTGTTCAAATCCCAGTAGGCATTGTTGAGGATTTGCCCTTGAGAGTAGGTGATTTTGATGTTCTTGCCGACTTCGTTGTTTTGGAAATGGACGAAGAACCAGCTGATCCTATTATACTTGGGAGACCATTCCTTGCCATAGTTGGTGCTCTTATTGATGTTAAAAGAGGACGGATTGGGTTGCAATTGGGAGATTTGGTCCTTAACTTTGATATCAAGCGAATCATGGATCATCCGGATATAGGGAGCCAATACTTTCTCATTGAAACATTGGACTTCCTTGAAAATGACATGATAGTAAGTGGGTTTCCCCCATCCACGTGGTTCCTAAGAAGGGTGGAGTGACGGTTATTAGGAATGAGAAAGATGAACTAATACCCACTAGGATGGTAACCGGGCATAGGATGTGCATAGACTGTAGGAAATTGAACTCCGCCACTAGGAAAGATCATTTCCCCTTGTCATTTATTGATCAGATGTTAGAACGGTTAGCGAATCACTCGTTTTACTACTTTTTGTATGGTTATTTGGGATTCTTCCAAATCCCCATACATCCTAATGATCAGAAGAAAACCACATTTACATGTCCTTATGGTACATTCGCCTACCGGAGAATGCCATTCGGACTATGTAATGCACTGGCGACTTTTCAACGGTGCATGATGGCGGTTTTCTCTGACTTGATCGAAGATGTTATGAAGGTTTTCATGGATGACTTCTCTGTGTATGGTGCATGATTTCGCTCTTACCTTTCCAATTTATGCAGAGTTTTACAGAGATGTGAGGATACAAATCTCGTTCTGAATTAGAAAAAATGCCACTTCATGGTTAAAGATGGTATCGTCCTCGGACATCGAATTTCAGAGGAAGGCATTGAGGTTGATAAAGTGAAGATTGAGGTTATGACGAGCCTAACACCACCTAATTCAGTCTGGGGGATTCGCAATTTTTTAGGTCATGCAGGGTTTTACCAAAGGTTCATAAAGGATTTCTCCAAGATTGCTAGACCTTTGACACGCCTTTTGTGCAAGGACACCAACCTTATCTTCGATGCGGATTGTCATGCAGCATTCTTGCAGATCAAAGAGGCTCTTGTGAGTGCACCAATAGTCCAAGCACCGAATTGGGATTTACCATTCGAGATCATGTGCGATGCAAGTGATTATGCGGTTGGAGCAGTTTTGGAACATAGAAAGGATAAGAAGCTGCATTGATCTATTACGCAAGTCGGACACTTGATGATGCGCATGTCAAATATGCCACCACCGAGAAAGAGTTCCTAGCCGTGGTTTTTGTATTTGAGAAGTTTAGATCTTACTTGGTGGGGTCTAAAGTGATTGTGCACACCGACCATGCAGCTTTGCGGTATTTGATCAAGAAGAAAGATGTTAAGCCAAGATTGCTAAGATGGATACTACTTCTTCAAGACTTTGATGTCGAGATCATTGACAAGAAGGGTATAGAGAATGGAGTTGCAGATCACCTATCGAGACTGCGGATTGAGTATGATCTTCCTATTGATGATTCTCTACCGGAAGAGCAAGTGATGTTTATCCAAGTAATTCACGAATGCTCTATGATTGTTGCTGAGACATCCGCTACAGAGAAGTTGGCAGAAAATGGTCCTTGGTATGCTGATTTTGTGAATTACCTTGCTTGCGGAAAGGAACAAATAGACATGGATGGTAATAACAGGAAAAAGTTCTTCAAGGAGGTAGTTCGGTACTCTTGGGATGAGCCCTACTTGTATAGGCAAGGAAAGAATCAACTATTCCGCCGCTGCATTCCGGAAGAAGAGATTCAGGGCATTCTTTTCCATTGCCACGGTTCGAGTTATGGTGGACATCTTTCTACCTTCAAGAATATCACACAGATTCTACAAGCCGGTTTTTAGTGGCCTAATATGCTTAAGGATGCTCAAGAATTCATCTCTCGGTGTGATGATTGTCAATGCCAAGGCAATATTGGTAAAAGACAAGAGATGCCTCAGAATTTCATCTTGGAGGTTGAGGTGTTCGACGTTTGGGGAATATACTTCATGGGACCATTTCCATCTTCTTATGTGAACCTCTATATATTGGTTGATGTTGACTACGTCTCCAAATGGGTAGAGGCGATTGCAAGCCCCACTAATGATGCCAAGGTAGTGATTAAGTTGTTCAAGACCATCATCTTCCCGAGGTTTGGAGTTCCGAGAGTGGTAATAAGCGATGGGGGAAACCATTTCATCAACAAGGTTTTTGAGAACCTCATGAAGAAATATGGTGTCAAGCATAAAGTGGCTACTCCTTATCATCCACAAACTTCAAGGCAAGTTGAGGTTTCCAATCGCCAAATCAAAGAGATTTTGAGGAAGACTGCACAAAAAGCTCCAAAGGATTGGTCTAAGAAGCTTGATGACGCTTTGTGGGCTTATCGGACTGCATTCAATACACCACTAGGAACAACACCGTTCAACATGCTTTATGGGAAAGTTTGTCATCTCCCGGTTGAGATTGAGTACAAAGTCATATGGGTTACCAAGTTATTGAACTTGATGAGATTCGTCGTGATGCGTATGAGAGCTCCAAGATCTACAAAGAGAAGGCAAAGGCTTTTCATGACAAGAAGATAGTGAGGAGAGAGTATAAAGAGGGTGATAAGGTGTTGTTGTTCAATTCTCGGTTGAAGCTCTTCCCGGGAAAGCTGAAATCAAGATGGTCCTGGCCCTTTGAGGTGAAAGAGGTTCGACCTTATGGAGCTGTTGTGATTCAGAATCCCTCAGGAGAAGAGTTCACGGTAAATGGCTAGAGGATTAAGGCTTACTTAGCCGACAGTCGGGACGCGTTTGCGGAGAAGATTCCGCTTACCGATCCTCAAACCACATGAAAAAGCGATAAACAACGTCGAGCTTGAGACATAAAACAAGCGCACTTGGGAGGCAATCCCAATGGTATCCTTGTATATAGTTTCTTTTGTTTCCTTTATTTTGATTTTGTTCAATGTGGTTTTGGAATGTCTAATGTTGGTTCAAGCTTAGGTGTTGGAAAGAGAATAAATGGCTAAAGGGTTGAGCAAGTGTGCTTTGGAAGTGGTCGAGGTTGACCAAATTTGGGTCGACAAAACTCGCACACGGGCCGCAGTCGATCCCCCGATCGACCCAAATGCTCGACGGACGTAACACTTGTTACGGTCTGAGAAAATTCGCCCATGATCGACCGTAATCGGTTGACGCCCAACACACAGGAATTGGCTTCTGGAATTGCATTGACAGTCAACCTCTGGGTCAACCAAATTGCTCGATTGGCGTTATAAAATTTGGCTCAATCTTTATGCGGTCGAAGTCGATCTCACCCTCGACCGCAGCCACCTCGACGCCGCGACCCATGAGCTAAGTTCTTCTTCTACTTATTCTCACCCACGATTTTCAATTCATTTATTCCCTATCTCTCTCAAACACATTTCTACTTTCACCCTTAAAAAGTTCCCAAAGTTCTTCTTTACATTTCACTTGAATTTTTGTGCAAATCTCAACAAGTTTCATTCATTATATCTTGACCTCTACAACTCAAAGGTATGATTTCTACTCCTCAATCTCTATTAAAGCTCAAGCTTGGTAAAATTTTCAAATTCTTGATTTCTTGAGAATTAGAGCTTCATGTTAGCTTGAAAGGCTTTGAATGAGTTAGATATTGGTTGGGATACATGATTAGAGGTTGTTTGCACAAGATTCCTAAGCTTTTTGAATTTTGAAGTGCTAGGGTTCTTGAGGTGGTTAATGGAGAAATTTTCAAACAAAATTTTGGGGGTTTTGATTGATTTGTGTCTATAGCTCTTCCTTTTGATAATCTTAGGCATGATTTGTTGTACTTCATGGCTAGATTTCAATGATTTTCACCAATTTTGCAAATTGATTCTTAGTGAAAATTGTTGACTTCTTGTTGACTATTAGTTGACTTTAGGTTGACTTAAACATATTTGGATTATCTTTACCACATTTCACCACACTTTGTTAGTCCAAATAGTCATTTCCCCTAATGGTTTCCCCACCTTGAATCCTATGCTTTTCTTTTATGCCAAATTGTTGATTGTTTGAGTGAGGCCTCTTGTTGATAATTTTTTCATACACAAAATAATGCAAGTATAGAAACGACATGTATTGGCTTTCATTTGTTGCTAGTTAGGGAATCATATGCTAGCATTAGGTGGTTGTTGATCTATGTTGTTTGTGCTTGGTTAGAGTAGATTTGCCAATAGAAGTAGGATTGGATAGAATTCTTGGTAGGGAACAAGTGGTTACATATTTGATTTGGGTTGAATAGAAAGATGAACAAAAGGGGTTTTGGATAAGGAAAGAAAAATCGAAAAATGGAGAAAAAGTAATGATAGCACTAGGAGTTGGGAAAGGAAGTATGATAGCTCTAAAATGTTCTGTGACCCTCTAGAAAGCAAAACGGAAAAAAAAAAAACAAAAAAACAGAAGAAAACAAAAAAAAAAGGAAATAAATAAGCCTAGAGAATCGGTTATAAGCTGAAGTAAAAGAGCTTGTGTTTGATTATTTCCCAATTGTTCCTAAAAAGATGTGTGCAATGTATTTGAATTCTCCTTGATTGATTCCTTTCTTTGGTTGTAAACTTCGATAATGGATAGAAGCTTGCTAGGATTTCATCTTGGATATGGGCTAGACTAAGAATGGTTTTGGGGTTGATTACATGTTGAATTTGGGTAGAATGGAAGCTAATTCATGTATGTCTCAATTGTTTTTGTCTTAGTATGATTTTATGCAATGATAAGCATTCCTATTTTTGAGAGTTAGTCACCACAAATACCATACAACCTTCTTGCACTTACATTCATGTGCTTTGTAGCCTTTTCTTACCTAGCCAAGTGGCATCGATTGTCT
>WJSH01002274.1:76205-88798 GCA_009757365.2 Lepidium campestre
TCTTCCTCTTTTGTATAGTAGTACTATATAAAATAAAATAGACAACTTTTCACAGTGGTGCACTCCTAAAATTAACAATATAGTAATATTCATAGATTTTTGATCTATATAGTACGTAATGTTCTATTTTATTTTATATAGTATAAACTATTTATTTTATATAAACACAACTACTTCATTAATTTTGAGAAAATATCATCAATCTGAAATTAAAACTTTTCCAACTAGCAATTTGTCTCATTCATAATTCACGTTAAACAACATATCATTTTTTGTCAAAAAAACTTTATTTCATTAAAAGCACAAAAGAATTACATCCCAATAGGGGAATACAATAGAATCCAATTTTAGAAAATAAAATAAAACAACTTATGTGTCCATGAGGTCTCTTCAAATAAGAAGCAAAGAAGTTCCTCTTGTGCCGAGAAAGCCCAAATTTTTTTAAAAAGCCAAAAAGCTTGAAGCAATAGATTTTGGGCCCAACCAACTAACTGCTAGGGTTTCCAATACTAAGGTTTCCAATAGATGGATGGTGGCTACTCTAGTGCAGACGGTGGCGGCGGCTCTCCTTGTCCAGTCGACGACGAATCTCTGTCTTAACTTGATGTAGGATCTGGTCCTCTCAGATCTTTGTTGGGTTTAGGGTAGGTTTGACAAAGAGGATATGTAAAGATTTAAAGGCACCGGAAAAATCCAAATCTCCACCACAAACGATGGAGGAAGGATTTTTGGAGAGGTTGAATAAGTTTGAGCCTTCAAGGTGGCCAAATTTAATGGTGAATCAAGCAAAAAAAATTCTTGGCTGGAGAGATTTAGCCGGAAGAAGGTCTCGCCATAGCGACAAAGAGGTTCTCGCCATACCAACGAAAAATATCACGCTATTCTGGCGAAGAGACATCTCACAGAAGAGAGGTAGCTCCTTAACTCCAAGCAAAAACGCAAAGAAAAAGAAGAGAAAGAAAACAGGAAGAAGAAGGAGAAAAGGGAGGAGAGAAACAAAAAAGGGAAAAACAAGGGAGATCTCGCGTCGGCGGCCAAAAGCACTACTGGTGACGAGGAAATGAAAAGAAAGAGATGTTTCGATAATTAGGCTTAGGAGAGAAGACTCACAAGAAAAATGTCAACTTAAAAGTAACAACACATCATTAATATTTTTATATTATAATAATTTTGTCATATAACAATTTTATATCTTATATAGTAATATAATTTTAATGTTGGAGAAATGAATAATTATTAAATATAAACACTAAATATATATATAAAATATTAAATTACAATTAATTTATATTTTTTCCTTTTTTTTTTCTATCTAAGTCTTATTTTATTTTCTTTTAATTAATAAGATAATTAGGATGTAGGTTTAGCAAGGATATTGTAGTAAAGTTTTAAATTTTGAGTCATTGACTTGATTTCTTCATAAGACTAGTCATATTCTTAATTAAATTAGGAAAATGTGCTATTTAACCAATTTTCTTAATTATAAATTGTAATATTTTAAATAATTTTAAACATTCTTTGTTTTTTTCAGAAAAATATATGAGTGATCGTATGACGATGCCCGAATTCGGTTCGTAAAGAAAATTTGCTTTGTTTGCAAAATATTATCCCAAGAATAAAAATTTCGTCAACGTCAATGATTAATGCGTTACAGACATTTCGAAAACATTCAAAATATTGAGCTTTGACCAAAATATTGAGCTTTGACCAAAATATTGAGCATTGAAAACTTTTCAGTAAGACAGTAAGTAATAACTTTTTTAATGAGATTTGGTAAGAAATTGATGTTCTTTTAATTATGGAATCTAATAATATCAGATTTCAAATAAAATAATATCAGATTTGGTAAGAAATTGATGTACTTTTAATAATATCAGATTTCAAATAAAATACAGTTCAAATTATTTCTACTTTTCTAAAAAACCAAAAAAAAAAAAAGAATTATACCAAATAATCGTATAATAATGCGAGTTTTTCTTGTTAGAATGATCTATAGCTAATGTCTCAAGTATCTGGAGATCGATTTCTTTCTATTATAAATAGTAGATTAAAAAAAAAATTTAGACAAGGAGCTTGTGGTCAAGTGGTAAAGGCGGGCCTAGGATTTTAAAGAGTCTGTAAATTTAAAAATTCTTGCAAAATCATGTTTTTAAAGCATTATTTTTAAATCCTATTTAAAATTATTTTTCAAGCATTGATTTTCAAATCCTATTTAAAATAATGTGTTTTTGGTTTTATCATTTATAAATCTTAATTAAAATCATTCGTTCTTCAACCTTACGGATTTGAATATGTATTTGTTATTTTAATGAATTTGAGTGAATTTGATTGTAGATTTCCTTTTAAAATATAAAGACGCAAATCCTTACAAAATATTTGTTATTTTGAGTTAGATTTGAAAAATTCACTTTCTATGATTTTAAAATCAAAAAATTTACAAATCTTAGATAGATTTCTAAATCATACCTCCAAAAAACCTCCTAAAATATATTATTGTAGTTATCCTTACACGGATATGAATTCATGTTTTTAACTCATTTGAATACCTGAAAGTGAAGATCTATCTATAAACTACACCACCTTCAAGAGAATAGTCGAAGTCCCTCCTATAAATTTGAGAACTCCTCAATTACAAGAAAACAAAAATTGAAGAAATGTGTCGGAATATGTGTATCAGAGGTGGTTGTCGATCTAATGGAAAAAATCGTATAATAATAAATGAATTATACGTATTAACCGTTGGAAAAGGAAAAGATCGCTTGGCTTTGGTTGAAAAAAAAAAGATCGCTTGGCTTTGCTTTTTTGGCGGCTAGTCTCAATCCATCGATTCCAACGGATCATTTATTTTCTCTCTCTCTCTACAATTATCTTCGTTCTCTATTTTTTTTTTTTGCCATTGTCTCTCTCTCTCTGACCTCCGGGAAACACTCCTCTTCTCTATTTTTTGTCCTTTCTCATTCTCTTTCAAAGTTTTAGTAACCAGTTTCTCGGAGTCTCGTCGGAGATCTGGTTTTGCATTTTTTATTCTTTATCTGGATCTATTTCTGATTTGTTTGTTTTGACGGACAATGTAATGAAATCGAATAGTACATAAAACTTGCTTTTGAGAGAGATTCCAAAGGGTATCGGATTCCTTTTAAGATTCGGATGGGGATTTGCTTCAGTAGCGCTGAAGAGCAGTATAAATATTCTGAACAGCATAATTATCAGAAGAAAACAGAAGGTATTAATCGGATTTGGATCTCTCTTATTTTTTGTTGTTGTTGAATTTTTGATTTTGCACTTTTTGTTGATTTTCGGGTGCGGGTTCTTTTTTTGTTTATGCGTGAAATTGTTTCGTTTTTTTTTCGTGTGGATTTTGTTGATTCTATTAGTAAAATTCCAGTCTGGGTTTCTGAATGATCAAAAGAAATGTTGTTGAATTTGGATGAAATGGGAAATTTTCCTAATTTTTTGTACAATTTGTTGTTTGATGATATGTTCTTCACTCTATTGGTTTCTGGGTAAAATTGTTTCGTCTTGGTGCAATATTATTTCGGATTCTGGTGATATTCTATGGAAAATTTTCAGTATGGGCTTCTTCTTAATGATCAAAAGCTACTGAATTTCCATGTAATAGGAAAATTTCTCAATCTTGATTGTGGAATTCTATCGGTTTTGGCAGGGAAATTAGGGAAAAATTCTGCTGTATATGTAATGAAGTCTGATTGCCAAGATTCAGTTGGTAAAATGAGTTCTAGTGGCTTTCCTTTGGCTCCTAAAAACATCAAAGACCTTCAGTCTACTCCAGGTTACGAAAATGTTGATATCTTCACCTACGAAGAGATGAAGATGGCTACTAAGCAGTTCAGGCCAGATTACATCCTTGGTGAGGGAGGTTTTGGAGTGGTCTATAAAGGAGTCATAGATGAGAATGTGAGGGCTGGTTACAAGTCTACAAAAGTTGCTATCAAAGAACTTAATCCAGAGGGCTTTCAGGGAGATAGAGAGTGGCTGGTAATTGTTTTTTTTTCCTCTTGTTATTCTAGTTTGTTTCATGTGTGTGCCAAATGTATCTTCTTTAATGTCCTTCTTAGCTTTCACTAACTTAAGCAGTGACTCTGGTCACAAATTACTAATTAGTGATATGTGTGGTGTTATTTAAACTGCTGATATTAATTTCTTGCAGGCTGAAGTCAACTACTTAGGACAGCTTAGTCATCCAAATTTGGTCAAGCTCATTGGATACTGCTGTGAAGATGATCATAGACTATTAGTCTATGAATACATGGCATTAGGGAGCTTGGAAAAACTTCTTTTCCGAAGTAAGTTTCCCATCAACTAAAACATGAAGAATTGAAATAAATCTGCATCTATTTTCCTCTCTATCTATGTATATGCTTTATATAACTGCAAGTGACATTTTTCATGACCTGTACTTTCGGAATTAATGCCATTATCGCATTGCCTATACTTGTCAGAGGTGGAGCATATCAAGTATTGAATTATCCTCGGTCTTGTAAGCTAATGTTTTGACGAAAGAATATAGGATTAGATGAACTGCATCTTTCAAAACTTACTGAATCCATTGTTGAATTGCTTTTCAAACCATACACCTGCTAGTGAGCTTTAAAGAACAGTTAGATGCCTTGGGGACTATATATACCCAGTGGAGAAACACCTGTTAGTTTCCAATCGGGTGGGAGTAGTAACAGGTTAAGAATGAAGAAAAAATAAAATAGTCAAAAGTTCAGACGAGCTATTTTTGTGAAGTTAATGTTTCTGACTGAAAAAATAGTAAGGGTAGTGGATACATCAGTCATTATACATATCTTGAAGAGGATTTGAGAAAGCATATGCATGAATAGAATACAGGTTTTATTCTCCTATTTACATAGTAACCAAAAGTTTCTTCTTTGGCATCTGCTGGCAGGAGTTGGATGCACTTTGACATGGTCGAAAAGAATGAAGATTGCGCTAGACGCAGCCAAAGGTCTTGCATTTCTTCATGGTGCTGAACAATCCATCATATATCGGGATCTAAAGACAGCAAATATATTGCTGGACGAGGTCAGCTATTCATCCTTTGTTTTGAATTACATAAATTTATAATTCGTCTTCTTTATTATGTAGTCTACAAGGGCATAGATATCAGTGAAACTCAAAGTCTGCAATGACTTGTTTTTTCAATTGTCTAATTGTCCATCAATGCTTCCCCTGAAAGATGTAATGCTTGTGCAGTGTTACAATGCTAAACTCTCAGACTTTGGTTTGGCAAAGGATGGTCCAAGAGGAGATCAAACACATGTGTCAACACGTGTTATGGGCACTTACGGATACGCTGCTCCTGAGTATGTAATGACAGGTCTGTCTTTCCTATTTTCCGGTAGATTAATACAAGCACCCAGTAAAGTCATAAAATAACCATTTCTAAGTAAATTGAGCTGAGATGATAGCATTATGTAACTGCTTTCTAAACGGGTCATATATGTGATTGTTGTAATGTAGGACATTTGACATCCAGAAGTGATGTTTATGGATTCGGGGTACTTCTCCTTGAGATGCTCCTTGGGAAAAGGGCGATGGACAAAAGCAGGCCTTGTCGGGAACATAACTTGGTTGAGTGGGCACGACCATTGCTGAATCACAACAAAAAGCTTTTGCGGATCATTGACCCTCGAATGGATGGACAGTACTCTACTAAGGCGTTGATGAAAGTAGCCGGTTTGGGATACCAATGCCTCAGCCAAAATCCAAAAGGAAGACCCGACATGAATGATGTGGTCCAAGTCCTTGAGAGTCTCAAGGACGATGACAATGGTCAAGAGGAAGTCATGACTAATCTCCATAGCAGGGGCAAGTCCGTAACCTTATACGAAGTTTCGAGTGATTCCCAAGGCACAAGAGATGGGGATGGGCAGAGGAGGAGAAGACCAGAAAGCGGTAGAAGCAAGAGCGAAGCCTCAGTCGACACTGCCAAATATGTTTCTGCTCTTTCAGAACCTGATTCGTCCAAAATTTAAGACCCAAGACCGAAAGATTCAACAGCCATTAAGAATGTAAGATAAGGAAGTAGCATAATTGGCTTCAATATATAAATAAGTCGAGTCTTTGCTTTTGGATTTTCTTTTTTGGATTTAAATATTAGTGTAATAAGATGAAATGAATTTTTGGAACACGTTTTTGAAAATGGCAAAACAAAATTTTGTTTTCAATCCCAAAACGTTGAGCTTTCACCTTAAAAACCCATAAAATTTCAGCTAAATGTTCTGGTGTACATTAAAATCCATCATTATCAATGTATACAAATTAACTCGCAACTAATAATGGTGATTAAAACGACACCATTTCATCCATAATGATCAAAAAACACCATTAGAGTTGGAAGCTTTATGTGGACAATGGCGTGTCTATCATCACTTCACTGCAAATGACGGAGATGAAATTTGGGACGGATGACTGATCGGCATTCTGAACAAGAAAGTTGAAAAAAAAAGGACACCATTTAATTAAGTATTTTAATAGACTATGTTTTGTCCTTTAAATAGAAAGAATCAGTGGCAATGAAGGATGTAAGATAGCAATGTTATATGTATCATGAGGGAGTCTTCGGTATGATTTTTTTTTTTTTTTTTGATTACAGATATTAGTGCAATATGCAATTTGATCAGTCTTTAAAATTCAAATAAAATTAATTTTTGGAGACACTTTTCTTGTTTAGCTATGTTGGTGAGAAAAGAGTATATAAAACTTTCAAAACATATTTGGTTAATCCAAATGATCCCATTTGTGGTACGCACGTGGAAAACAAAGCGGTGAAACGAAGAAACTAGAACGTAGAAACTAGAAGTTTTCACAAAGATCCTCACCGACAAATCTAATTCATCTAGTTCAAAGAAGAAAAAAAGCTTCAAATTGTAGCTAAATCTTTTGTCTTGTCTACTTTTATAGCACGATCAGGAGCATTTTCCTGCAACAACAAAAATAAAAAGAAGACTTTCAATTTTAGATGAACGTAGAAACAAGTTTTATATGAATGAATTTTAAGACTAAGTATCAGTTCAAGGAGTGATCTTAGCTTTACCCCATAGTTTGCGCAATTTCATTGTGATTTGAGTAATTGCTCGCCTCTCAGCGAGATTTGAAAAGTCCATGTTTGAAGCTTCTTGAATTGCAGACAACACTTGAGCTCTCTTTCTTGGAGATGGAATAAGAAAATTAGCTCCATTTGTAGTGCTCAATTCAGCGACCTAGTAGAGAAGAGATAGTTATGGATTTTCAGATTGAACAATTTTATCTAGTAGTTAAAATTGTAAACAAACTTACCTGATGCAACCAAGGAAGTACTGAATTCATGAATCTTCGTTCGAGGAGGTATGACAAAAGTCTACTGAGGATTTCATTTATGGTATGTGTTGACATACTGTCAAATATGGGGCCGGTTCTGTCGAGAAGCTCCACAAGAGCTAAATCATCACCAGAGGAAAGCACTTCTAGATACTCTGATTCAACCACATCTTCACAAGAAACACTAGTCATCGGTTTCCTTGATCCACTCATTACCTCTGGATAAGGTTGTCTTATGCTTTGAATTGAATCAGAGAATGTCCGAGTTTCGATCAGTGTTTTTCTTCCATGTCCAATGTTGTTCCAAATGTCCTCTCTGGTATGTTGTTGACCATCCTTAGCTAAAGGATTACTCCTTGTCTTCTCCATGCCATGTGATTCATTTAGCCTGCTCCTTCCATGTGTTTTGTTCTCTCTTGTCATTGAGTACTTGGAATTTGATAATGTAGATTGCCGATTTCGGATATCCGTAGAATTTCGAGAAGTGCAGCTAGAGAGCCTAGGCGACAGGGAACTACCTTGGTTGTGCTTCACAAAATTGGAGTTTGATATATCTGCATCCATGACAACATTCTGAGCCATCCCCTCCGCTGCATATTCTAAGCTCGACACCTTGGATTGAAGAACTGCAAAGTTGTTCATTATTCCTGTTGAAAAGGCCTAGAAGTTTAACAGAAGACGAAAAAATACATCAGTTTGCCCAATCATTGTTTACCACAAAACATAAATTATGTTGACAACAAGAATCCTGAAGATACAAAGGTTGACTAAAGCATCTATAAATTTGCAAACTGGGTAAAGATAATAGATAGTGACAGAAAATTCACTGACCTGTAGCTGATCTATTAGACGTGACTGTTTACTCTCAATATCTGAGAGCTGTTTACGTATAGAAGCCATTTCATTAGCAATCTGAGCACAGCAGTCATGATTGATTTGAGAGCTTGACACTGTTACAGTAGAATCAAGACTTGTACGATCCTTCACTTTGGTTGAGAATGTCTGCTCCGCAGAATAAGTTTCTTCAGCTGCGAACTGCTTACTTATTATGGCTGGAGTCATCGTACCACTTGCCCGGAAACTGCTTGAGGAAACTGTAATAGACTTGATATCATCGTTTTCATTGTCAGCACCTGTTACGTAGCAATCTTCCTTATCCTCTAGTGGAATGTACTCATATGTCACTTCTGGCGTATTTGTAGCTTCTGCAAACATCTTTGTGACGCAACTGCCCTGCGATTCTTCATTGTTAAAGTCAGCCTTGGAGACAACTGGAGATTCTGGGACTGAGATTTCAATATGCCAATTATCTTGTTTAGTCTTTCGAGGGTAGCCACTGTAAAGTGTAGGTGCATTCCTGGCAGAAACCGGAACTTTTTTCCTTGCAAAATCCGTAACATATTTATTAGACGTAGCATCCTTCAATTTAGAGTGAGTAGTGCTGAAAATTTCACTGTTCTCTCGAGCTCCATTACAACTTTCTGCAATCACGAAACAGATAAACAGAAAGAGCATCCATGAGTCTTTGAACTGCAATAAAATATAAGATATGAAGAATAAATCCTCTTGAATCACCTTTTAAAGAGGATCCAGATTCAGAGGGATCTGGAATATCAGACCCAGGGACACTTTTCCAATATTGTAAGGCAAGGATGACTGAGTCCCGCACTGGTTTCACCTAAATATGAAGACTCAAAGTTAGATACTTAACTCCAAAAATTATCATCTGTGAGATATTGAATTTTAGAAAAAAAGAGTTCTAACTTTATCAAAGCGACATGATTCAAGAGAGCAGATGCAAGAAGCCTTCAGAGGTCCAAGAAAATTTTCACCAGTGGCAGCTATTTCCATAAGTGCTACAGAAGCTGCCTTACGAGTTGTCCAGTCCTTATTTTTAAGGGCATCTTGAAAGCTAGTAATTGCTGAGAATAGCACACTCTTTGCTGTTGCCCCACCAGCCTGAATTTGAGTCAATTGGCCATTTCTCATTATACAACTACATCTAAGAATACAACTAGAACAAACATTACAATTAGCAGCATAGGCTTAGACTCGGAAATGGGTAAAGAGTTATATAGTATTAGTATAGTCGCTTACCAGGATAATACTTCTGTTAAGCTCAATAACAGCTGGCTTTGCAACAAAATGCGAGTTATTGAGCAGCTTTACTGTCCGCGTTAACATTCGTTGTATAATTGCAACTGGAGCTTCAGGACTGCTATCGATGACTCTTGCTAAGCATAAAGCTGCACCTGACTGCACATACTTATTCTGATCACCAATGGCTTCGAAAAGCGGCTTCACCAAGGAAACAAAAACCTCATAGTTCTGGTCTTCATAGCAACTCAACTTAGAAGACAAAACACCCATTGTTTCAATACATGCATCTCTCACAACAGAATCTGGATCCTTGAGCCGCTTAACAATACTCGAGACCATCTTAGAAAGATATGGGCCAACAAGCCCCTCATGAAAGCTAGCTAATGTACCCATCAACCTAATGCACTCTTTTCGAACTGCACTCTTCTGCTCAGAATCAGTGTCAAGAATACAAGAGAGAAAACATGAAATCTTATCCGGTGCCAGATTTTCAACTGTTTTCTCAAGCTCATCAACTCCTCTCTGGTATGTATCTCTATCTGCCAGCTTGTTTAAGGCAGTGACAACTTTCCTCTTCAGCTCAAAAATCACCTGTTGTGTATTGACCTTCATGTTTCCTCCTCTCCCTTTTGCCTGAATGTTGGTCTTCATTATCCTCCTCTTGCGTTTTCTTATTAGCACATAGGTTTTGAGCCTCCAAGAGCTGCTACTTGACTACTACCTGCTAACAAATGAACTAGAATTGAAGCAAAAAATTACCGCAAGAAAATAGTTTCAGACATATAACTGAGGAATTTGATGAATGTAAATTCAACAAAATCATCGCATGAACACATCTAGAAAAGCTAAGACATAACACAAGTATATGATTTCGTTAAACGGATGAAATTTATTTCACAATAATGCCGAGCAGATCACACACAATTTCTGCAGAAATAAGAAAGATAAAATATGATTTAACTACTTTTCTTCCTAATTTGCTCTAAAATAGAAGAAAAAACGAATATATTGACAAAATTAATAGCGATTCGAAAACTATTGACTCTTAAACTACGATTCAACCACATTTTGTATCTCAAATTACTCCATTCTGAGAGCAGTACAGAGAAGAGTGCAGGAAAAGTGAAAGCAACAAAAAATAAGTTCGAGAGAGAAAAGCTAAGCGTACTCGGAAACATCACGAGGATGGTGGTGAGCGAAAGGAGTACGAAGCCATGAAGATGTAGCAAAAACTGATGAGAAATTAGATTGAAAAGCAGAGAACAGAGAGAGAGAGACAAGAGAGAAAGAGAGAATTGCTTTGTTTCACGGAACCCAGTGAATTTGGCTGAGACGACGAAGTTCGAGGAGAGGCGCGTGTGATTCAGTTTCCTTAGAAGTGCGTGTTTTGATTTTGAAGTTTTGAATCTCGCGCTCGGTTGCGAGGTTTTTTGAATTTTCTTATGGGTCCACTAGGAAAAAGGTTTGACTGTTATTCACTTTGTTATCTGATAGGACACATGATCAGAGACCAGTGGGCCTTTCGGCCTGTTTGAGTTTCACTCATTTTTTTTCTTAAAAATAAATATTAAAACCTCTCATTTAGATTTTAAAATTGTTAAAAATATTATATTACACATTGTATGAAATTTTTTTCTAAAGTCGATTTTCGGTTCATCGTTAGGTTAAAATTTTTAGACAATATTCAATTCATTGGATTAAGCTCATGTGCGAAAGGTTTGAGGAATCATATGTGTTTATCAGCTCAATTTTATTGTCAGACAGATCGTTTGAAGCATAACGCGTGACACTACGATCAAGATTCTTTATAATTTTCTATTGTAATCGACATGTTTTGTTATGTTGCTAAGTTTAATGAATAAAGGTTTTTAATGTAAAATAAAAGTCGGTTTTCTGTTTTAAAACCAGAAACTTTTGGAAACATAAGGAAATGCAATAGAAACGTGAATGTCAAAATATATAAGAGTAGAGAGGGTGCGACAACCGACTCCGATCTTGGAGGAGGCGGTCAAGGCGGAGGATGCGATCTTCTCTATCAGAGGTGATACCATAGAGTAAGGGTTCGTGATCACTTGCGATTTCAAGTCGATTCCATCTATGGTTGGTGTGGAAGGAGCTATCGCCGCCGTCTGATCTTGTCCTCGCCGCCGTCTGATCTTGTCCTCGCCGTGGTCCTTGTCGGTGGCTCTGGTTCTCCTAGGAACATCGTTTTCATCATCTTCTTCCTCTGGGTTGTCGCTTCTTCTAAGGTTGAGTTTTTGAATTTTCAAAGATTGTGGTTTTGTTGCCTTCGAAGTTTTGGGTTGTGTTTTGCTACATAGACCTTCCTCCGTGACGTCTTCGCTGAACTTCTTAGAGTTGATTCAACTATGCCGTCACTCTTCCTTGGTCTCGTTTGTTATCTTTGTATATGTCTTCGCTTAGGATGGTTTACATACTGTTGTCTAATTAGTATTTGGGTTCGATAGGATGTTGCTATGGTTAGATTTTGTTTCAGTCGACAATAGTTAGATTATCCGGCATCGGTTGTGATGACGGTGCTGGTTTTGCTCCGGGTACGACCGTCTTCCTTTAGCGGTTATGACCGGTAATCCTCCGAGAATAAGAAACATGGTTTCTTGTTTCGTCGGTTTTTGTTATGAAAACTCTAGTTTAGTAAGGTGTGGTTTATCTATGGATTTGTAGCTCTCCGTTAGTATTCAACTCAAGATGAGTTTTGGGCTTTAGTGTACCTTCAGTTAAAGGTTATAGCTTCTTGTCCTAAGTTGATTTAAATTGTCTTTTAGTCGCTCTTTCTTTGTTTTTAGAGCCTCAATTCTTTAGACAATCAGTTTTGGACCTTTCATTTCACTTGATCTCTTGTTACTCGTGTTTGCCGGTATTTCCAGCAACCGGTTGAGATTGGTTGTTTTGATAATTGTTCTTTCTACCTGTATCGGTTATAAACCGATGAACAACAAGTTTTGCTTGTTCTAAAAGTGAGTAAGTCATCGAATTTGGGCTCTTTTGCGACGAAAGTTGATGGATCATACCTGCTCATCCTTATTGTCAGACGCATATGTGAAGCTTTACTTTTTCTTTGGTACAATATACTTGAGTTGTTATGTTTTCTTTTCATGAGTTTGTAACATTTTTATCAATAAAACACAATTACGATGGCAAAAAAA
>WJSH01002274.1:97438-114942 GCA_009757365.2 Lepidium campestre
CCAAACTGAACCCGACCCAAAATTTCAAAATACTCGAATGGGTTCTACAAGGGCAAACCCGAAACCCGGAAAACCCGACCCGAACCCGATCGGGTACTCGAATGCCCAGAGCTAGTTAATTATTTGATTTAGTTGGGGTCAATTTAAAACTTTTATCAAAAATTAGGTTAAAATTTTAAAATTTATTGGTGTCAATTGAACCCAATACTACTTACGTACCTCAGCCATTAAAAACCTCTTATATCAGGCGAGTATGTGCGTAAGTAAATACCACTCTTATCTCTTTAGTTTCACCATGGATTGATTTCAATCAGTAGGTTAATTTTAATGGTGTATAGGAGTACAATGTGCGTAAATTCCAATATTGTGATTGGATTTTGGTAAATTTTTTTGTTTTTTGATGATATCCTCTACATGTAAGTAATATTTTTCATACGAATAGAAGAGAAGTTAAACACATCTGTGTGTAATATGAAATCAGTAATTAAATTTTTTATTGCAGTAATGGTCATAATATGAATTTATGTTCAAATAAATATTAAAAACATATAGTGAATGAGAAATTAACACCTAAGTTTTTGAAAAGGTTTTGGAACCGAAAATTGAAAAGAAAGATTTTATTGAATCATATTCTTGTTGCAGAGATCGTTTACAACAAAAGTTTTAATAGCCAACAATGATCCTAATGATTCTTTGATCTAATGCCATGTGTCCGCCACGTGTCCACTTATCCTTAGCAATCTACGGTTCTCAATACATCAAATCTACTTGTTGTTAGGATTGTTGTTCCACAATTCACTCTATTTCTGTTGTTGTTATTAACTTTGACTTTGTCGTTTTTTGCAGGTGATACCAAAGACTTAATGGGCTTCAATTCTTTTGCGGTCACTTCTTTCTTAATGGGCTTAGTTCGCTCATTCTCCTTCTGGCCATGAGCTCACTCTGAAACAATTCTGTATCGTTGTTAACAGAATTTGTTGTCTCCTCTATATACAATATGGACACCAAGTTTGTACCGCAAAGAACTAAACACGGCATAGGGAAGCGACTTAGTGAAGATGTCGGCGATTTGCTGCTGAGAAGGAATATGCTTCAGGAGTAATGTTCTGAGTGATACACGTTCTATTACATAGTGATGATCAAGCTCAAAATGCTTGGTTTTGGAGTGAAATGCTGGATTTGCAGTGAGATACACATATGACAAGTTGTCACAATATAGTTCTGGTGTTGTTGGTAAGGAAATACCTAACTCACGCATCAAATAACACAGCCAAGTAATCTCAGAAGCTGTATCCGAAAGGGTTCTATACTATGCCTCAGTTGAACTCTTTGAGACAGTAGGTTGCTTCTTGGATGACTAGGATATCAAGTTTGAGCCAAGGAAAGTACAAAAACCACATGTAGAACGTCTTGTTACATGACAGCCAGCCCAATCGCTGTCAGTATAAGCCTTCAATGTGCAGTCTGTATTACTGATGAAAGAAACACCCATCGACATTGTACCTTTAACATACCGAAGAATGCGTTTCAGCAGCTGGAAATCCGAAGTGGTGGGAGCATGCATTTTTTGACACACATAATTCACAGCAAATTGTATATCTGGTCTTGTTAAAGTTAAGTACTGTAAGTTTCCAGCAAGGCTTCTAAAATACTTAGGATTGTCAAAAAGTTCATCTTGAAATGGAACTTTATCAAGTCTCAGTGGCAGAGTTGGCATAGGTGAATAGTCTGCCATTGCTGCAGTTCTTAAGAGATTCTCTGCATACTTCTCTTGAGAAAGAAACAAACCATTTTGATGTTTAACAACCTTTATTCCTAGAAAGTAGCTTAGCTGACCTAAGTCTTTCATTCTGAATTGCAGATTCATTTCTTTAAGAAGATGTGTCATACTTGCTGAAGCATTTCTAGTTATTACCATATCATTGACATACAATAGGAGTAGAATCACATCTTTATTTGTGTTGAAGATAAAAAGAGAAGGATCTTGAGCACTGCATTAAAATCCAAATTCCAGCAGAAAGTTACTGAATTTATCAAACCATGCTCTTGGAGATTGTTTTAAACCATAGATAGATTTTTGTAAGTGACACACATAATCAGGCTTAGATGAATCAATATTGTAAGTGACCTAAGTCTTTCATTCATGTAAATGTATCCGCAAGATTGCCATGTAAAAATGCATTTTTTACATCCATTTGTTTCAAATCCCATTGCATTATCGTGGCTAAATGCAAAACTGATCTCACAGTAGCTGTCCTAACGACTGGACTATAAGTCTCTAGATAGTCCACACCTTCTTCTTGATTTTATCCTTGAGCAATTAAACGAGCCCTTAGTTTGTCAAGACTGCCATCAGCTTTTAATTTCGTTCTGAAAACCCATTTACTTCCCAATATATGCATCTCTGGTGTAGGAGGGATCAAATTCCAAGTCATTGCTTCAATACAGTTACCATATTCTTCTTTCATTGCATTAGTCCAACCTTCATCCTTAAGTGCTTCATCGACTGTTCGAGGTTCTGGATAATTGACTCGTTGAGTTAAGAGAACATACCGTGGGTTTGGTTTAATTATGCCTGACTTTGATCTCGTGGTCATTGGATGTTTTGACTGCATTGCAGATTCTTCTATAACATTTTCTGGCTCATTCTCTAAATCTGAAACATTCTCTAAATTCTCTGTACTTGTATCAACATTTTCTACAGTAAAATCTGTATTTGTAACAACATTCTCTGAATCATTATTCTCTATAGTAGCTTCACAAACATCTGAAACAAAATTCTCTGAATTCTCTGGATTTGAATCAGTATCTGCATCAGGATTTAAAGCTGATTGAGTTTGAACTTCTTCAGTCGAATCTGCAGTACCAGGATCAATATTCACATCTTGTATTCCTGTGTTGACATCGATTACAGATCTAGACTGAATATGAGGAAGAACAATACTTGGAACAGCATCAGACATTGAACTAGACTCATGCAATTCAAAACTTTGTTGCCAAGCTTTGATAAGAGGCGTAACTGCTTTTGTCTGCAAATGGAAAATTCAACTCATCGAAAACAACATGTCTACTTGATATCGATCATTGAACACTTGGGTTCTCTTTCAGTCACAAACTGAACACACAGACTATCTTCTTGGTGACCCCTTACCTCTCATTCTTCCACTTTGGTAACCGATTTCTCCCTACTCTTCTAGGGTATCATTTTATTTTTTCTATCGGTTGCCTTTTGGTATTTCAAAGGCAAATCGAATAATGGCATCATGGAAAATTTTCCTAGGCCTTGCTTTCACCCTTGCATGATCATTTCTCCAAGTAAAATAATGGGGTCGCATGAAATTTTCCTATCCCTTTACTTCAAAGAAAATCATCTCATCTTTTCAGTTGTTTCGATCATAGGGCTCCAATCATCATGTTTTTAAGCATGCATTAACTTGAAAGGTTAAGAGAGGGGGGTCACACTCACACAGATAAGTCTTTCAGAACTAAGAGATGAACCCGATCCAATGTATTTCCAAGCCCCGAGACAAGAGAATGAAGTCAGGTTAGGTGCAAAATCGGCATTGGATCCTTCAAAAGCTCGACGAGACATGGGTTCTGTCGGGAAGCTGCATAATCTCTAGGTTTTCCAATAGTCTTTGAAGTATGTCAAGCTCGGATCAATTGTCACTTAAATCCCTGAAAACGTGGTTATTCCTCACAAAATCATGGTTGCCTGCATGTTTTTGACTCAACAAAATCCCTAAAATGAAAAACTGACTCAAGAAAAATTTAAAAGTGACTCAAAATCAAAACAAAACGAAGGAAAATGTAGTTAGTAACAATTTCCCTCCCTCAGACTTAATTTGCACCATCCCGGTAAAAGAAAGTCCAAGGAAGAGAATACACAAAAGAAACAAAAATGATGCATATGTACAAAAGTGGTGACATGTTACCTCTAAGGAGTGGAGATGTCAGAAGAGTAAAACTCTTCTTAATCTTCGGGATCGGATTCTTCGCTTTCATCAGTGAGTGCGTCACTAGACACATATCCTGGCATTCTCCGCAGTTTCCTTGTGAGTTTGGCAATTTGTTTTTGCGTAGAGCGGTTCACTTGTTGCTGAAACATGTAGGCAGCCGCAATAAGCCTTTGTTGATGTGTCTGTGGGTGCATCCTCAGGTTTGGCAGGGCCCAGGTTTTATCGTCATAACAAGGTATTGTAAGCAATGAGGGCTTGTCTGGAGGTGGGCCTACAGCAGGTCCAAAGTATGGGAAGTAGAGGTTGTGCTTAGTGCGAAGTGATGTATGTTCCGGCGAAGGGAGTGTAAGTCTGCGCCTTGTTCCCTCTCTGTCATAGAAGACATAAACAAATTCGTCGGGGTTTCTGGTGAGGATGCTGCAATGCACAAGATGCCCCTTGTCAATGGTGTTCATGTGCGCGTCTTCTTCATAGGGCTCCAATGGAACACCGACATACTGCAAAATCGGAAGAATTAGACCCGCCATTTAACATAAATGCTCATCCGGAATCTTCGCCCAGGTTCTGATCTTTGTGAACTCGTTAAAAAAATCCAACCGAGGTTAACTTCATTGCCTAGAAGATCATGGAAGCGGCGACCATCGATGTAGAGAAGAGTGCATTTTACTCTCTGAAAAAGTAAGCACAACTCGTCTTTCTTCTCTGTTGAAGTGTTATGACGCGCAAAGAGGGTGTTGGCGAGGAAGTTTGCCATGATTCGGATGGCAGGGTTGCGAATTGCAGTGCTTCGTGGTCTATTGTAGAGATCTCCAGCAGCTATCCTGTCCCATAACTCATCTGAATTGTCGAATGACTCAAATTTGGTACTCGTAGGAGATGTGTTAAACCCAAACGCCACGCAGACTTCACCGATTGTGATCTCATAAGCAACTTGATTCATCTTGAACTGCAGGATATCATCACCAGCCCTGTGGGTTCGCCCTCTTGCGTGTTCCAGTCGAACAGTTGCAAAGAACTCTCGGGCTGCGTCTGGATAGATAGAGCTCTTAACCCTTGCAAATCTAGCAAGCCCCATGTCACTAAGTAAAGTAAGAACGTCCTCATGTATCCCCATCCCTTATAGGATTTCCTCATTCAAGAACCGTGTTGGCATGAAGGTTATGTCTTGGAGGGTAATGAAAACGTCATGCTCTGATTCCATCATCATTCCGGAAAGTGGTGCTCCCAACATCGGTTTCTTCAAAGGTGAAGAATAGTATTGTTTAGTATCTAAAGATCTAAAGCGTTGAGTCATGCTTCTTGTGCGGGACATTGTACCTAGATACAAATTCTCAAGTAGGAAGTGTTGGACCAAAAGAACAGAATACATAGAAAAGGACAATGAAGTTTTGAAAGACGAATCAAGTTGCAGAGCCGTAGTGTAACTACTGCACTTGAGAAGATATACCACTTAATCCTGTGTTGGATTGTATCAAGATGGCTCTTCTGTAGCGTTAACTCTGCTCTCGTATCTTGAGCACTCAAGAACACGAGATGAATCACTCAAAGACAGAAAAGAAAATAAGGAGAAGAAGAGATACGAGAAGAAAGATGATCAAGAGAATATCTGAGACATCTCTGTGTCAAGAATCAATTCATCATGAAAAACCAATGAATTGTTCGATCTTTCCTTTTTTTCTCTGATCAAATTCTAATCTCTACCTCAACTTTACTCTTCCTTTTTCCTATATATTTCTCTTGATCCTCTAGGTCAAAACAAAAAGGGATTTTGTGGATCTTTAAATGTTTTATGGGCCTTTAATGTTTAAGTCCAATAAGACCCAATTTAAGAAACAATCTCCAACAATCCTTCACTGTTTCTAAATTGATCATAATCAGTTGATGTCATTCTCGACTTGAATCAACATTACTTTGAGTAATTCGCGCACTTTGTATTAAACCATTCTTCATATAAGCTTGTATTACATTATAATCTATTACATTATAATCTCCAAAGTAATGTTGTATTACATTATAAATGTTTAAAAACGGAACAAGGTCGACTCAGGACAAACTGGGTCGGACCAAACAAAAGACAAGCGTCTGTCAAAAATTTCGACGAGCATCCAAAAATTTTGTCATGAAACTTGGTCTTTCTTCTGTTTTATTTTTTTGACCTGAAATTTTGACCTCATGTCAAAATTTAGGTCATGAAGCTTCTTCTCCTCATTTTGGCTTCTTCCCCTCATTTTGGTGCATCCTCACCCGAAGAATCCGATCTCCAGCCCTCCAATCTCCAAATTTTAGCTCCAATCCATCTAAAATGACACAAAAGTGGGAAAATATGCAACTATGCAACTCTAGGACTCTAAAGTGTGGAATATGCTAAAATGAGAATGTATGACTCCTAAATGGTAAAAATGATGCAAAAGGTGAATGAAAGTCTAGCTAATAATGATGCATATCAACTCCCCCAGACTTGTCTTTTGCTTGCCCTCAAGCAAACAAACTACAAACCCGAAGAAGAAGTTGAGAGTGGGAACTCAAAGCCAAAGCAAGTTGATACAAACATTAAGCTCAATGTCCAAATTTATAATTCTAAGATGTAAGGTGAGCAAGTCTACTTAAAAATCTTAGCCATACTCTTCACAACTCAATTCAAATCCAGCCTCAACCTAGACATGCATTCAAATCAATCATTCCTTTTAACATTCATTAAACAAGAACTATGAATTAAGTTATGCACATTCAATGAACTCACTTGGCTAAGGGTATGGTCTAAGAGATAAAAATGATATTTTTCTACACATGGTTAAAGTTGTTCAATACAAGGATCACTCAAATACTAGAATGAGTTTTAAAAGAATGCTAAAGGTAAAAGCCAGTGGATGAATACAAGAATAGAATCTCATCTACCCAAGTACACATAATTGAACTCTAACCCTAGCTATATTTAATCCCGAAAGATGATCCTACTTTCTACCCTATCTCTTTAGGCTTATATCTTGCCTTACATTCTTTTGGATCAACACATAGCTTAAAACTTCATTCTTATTATAAGGAGAGGGGTTTCAAATCTTGATGGCGTCTACCGGGTTTGGTCTTTCTTGTCACTATGGTTCTACTTTCTCTTTATTTTATTTTTTCTATATTTTCATTCATTTATTACCCTGAGCCATTTAATATTTTCATTCACCCAAACCCTTGACTAGATCATCTTATTTTCCTTTTAATGCACATTTTTCTCCTATGAATTCATTTGAACGTTCCTTTTACTTTTCAATCATTTTCCCAACCATTTTCCCAAGTAAACCCATAGCCAAAATCGATTTCTCACCTAGTCATATTTGGTCCAAAAATGTGAACCAAAACTACATGAGAAACCATTATTGACGGCTCAAACCTAACACTTTCTACCAAGCTCATTTTGAAATAAGGCTTCGCACACACAAATATCAAACATGGCTTGAAAGAAGGTTAGGCTAAAGGTGAGGAAACTACATGGATTAGCAAGAATGATACAAAGAGAAGAAAGAAAAAAAATCCAAGTATGTGTATCCTATCCATGAGTTCAAATGCAATGCATAAACATGATAATTATGAGTCAAGATTAGGTTCTTATAAGCAAGGAATGACATCAAATCACAACATGCTTCAACCAAGGCAAGAATGTCAACAAGCTCGGTGTACATCAAACGACTAGTAACTTGGGCATTGGATTTAACAAATGGGTCATCAAGCTACTAAAGGCAAGTTCATTATTGTTCTCAAATGCAATGCAATCCTACATGCTCCTAAATCCTAAATGCTTGTTTTTGTGTTTTTATGAATTTTTGTTGTTTCTATGGTTTTTAGATGATTTAAAGACTCAAAAGAAAGAAACAAAAAACTAAAATAAATGTTAGCAACCGGTCCCCACCCCCGGACTTACTTATTACCGTCTCGGTGAGAAATGGGCCCAAGAAATAGGACACACAAGATGCAAAATGATACAAAGAAAAAGACTACTAAAATTATATACAAAAGGTGGTTAAGTGGTACCTTGGTTAAGGATTGGAGGCTCTTTGGTGTGGAACATCATCGAGATCTCTATTTTCTTCGGCAATCTCTCGATGGAGATTGTTAGTTACTTGTTTTTGGAGGCATTGTTCCTATAATATGTCAAAGAAGACACAAGTAAAGCCAAAGACTAGAGAAGAGAATTACAAATATTGAAAGGCAAGTCTAAACCTCATTTCACTCTCTAAGAAATTATTAAGACAATGAAGCACAACATCAATTCTCAACAACTCACAATTCATATGAAATTTCAAAATTCTTCTAAGTGTTTAGAAGTTCAGCTGAACTTATGGATTTTAAAGTGAATATGAGAAGTTGAACAAGACTATTGAAAATGAGCACTAAATCATTATAAGAATTATCAAAGGAAAGATTGAACAATGTCAATTAAGCTCAATTCCTATGGTCTAAATCCACCAAACACACATCAAAACAAAACAAAACAAAAATGAAAATTGAAGAGTATAAACAAGGATAGACATGGGATTGTCTCCTAAGTGCTCTTGTTTTAAGTCACTAGTCTTGACTTTCAATGTTTAGAAGTTTCTCCTTGGTTGTTCCATGTTTGACCTTTCTACTGCACACAACTCTGAAACTCAAACAACAATCTCTCATTGTTGACTTCAAAATTGCATACACATTGAAAGCACCTTGTTGACTTCAAAATTGAATACACCTTCAAGATAACAAGATAACAAAAAGTCAAGTCAATTAGTAACCAAACAAATAAAAATTCTAGTCTTAAATCGAATCACATTCCTAATGGCTAATTGCAATAGACTCCCTAGCAACGGCACCAAATTGATGTTTGCTTAAACTACAAATTAAATCAACAAATGCAAACAACTTGTCATCATAAGAATTTGAGGTTTGAATCCACAAGGAGTCTAGAATCAACACATTAAGACACTTGAACCCAAATCTAATCTAGAGAGATAGTTATGATATTTGGGTAGCTAACAACTAAAAGGCAATGAGCAATACGAATTTTGATTGAGTTAAGGGTAAGGAAACTGATCTAAGGTGATGACAATGAACTAATGATTCAAAAGGAAACAATTAAAACAATCCTAGGAAAGAGAAGCTCATAAAAGTTTCATTGAGGAATTTCATCAAACACTTCTTGGGCAAAAAAACTCTTAGCATCTAGATTCAAGTGATTAAGTCAAATCTAACATTAAAATCAACCTAAATAAAGGATTCTCCAAGATTTAACAACCTAAGCACCATCAATCCACCATAAAACCATAGAGGATTCTCCCTTATTGGTTCTATTATTTGTAAATCCTACTTAAAATCACTCCTTATTGGTTTTATCATTTATAAATCTTAATGAAAATCATCCCTTATTCAATGTTATGGATTTGAGTATGTATTTGTATTTTTAATGGATTTAATTGTGGATTTCCTTTTAAAACACAAAGACTCAAATCTTTACTCAATACTTGTTATTTTGAGTTGGATTTGCGAAATCTACTTTATATGATTTTAAAATCAAAGAATTTTACATAGATTTATAAATCCTAGATAGAGTTCTAAATCACACCTTGAATAAACCCCCCTAAAAACAAGGTGAAAAAGAAAGAGAGTCAATCACAATGAAAGAGGTAAAGATAAGCGATAAGAGGAAACTCTAGATTAAAAGATTGATCTTCTTCAAGATCAGTATTAAGCACAAAGATCTCATAAGATTCTCATTCTCCCGCTCTCTCAAAACATGGCTGCTCTCTAATTCATAAGAATATTGTTGTTCTAACCCTTAAATATTAGGGTTTTAAATGTTGAAAAACAGAATCGGCTTGACCCAGGACAAACCGGGTTGGGACAAACAAAAGACATGCGCCTACCAAATATTTCGAGCAGCAGCCATAAATTTTGGTCCTGAAATCTTTTGTCCAATTTTTTCGACCCAAAATTTTGACCAACAAGTAGAAATTTTGGTCCTGAAACTTCGTCTTTCTTCTGTTTTATTTTTTCAATCTGAAATTTCGACCTTAGCTCATGAAGCTTCTTCTCCTCATTTTGGTGCATCCTCACTCCAAGAATTCGATCTCCAACTCTCCAATCTCCAAATGTTAGCTCCAATCCACCTAAAATGACAAAAAAGTGGGAAAATATGCAACTATGCAACTCTAGGACTCTAAAATTTGGAATATGCAAAATCTTATGCTAAAATGAGAATGTATGACATAAATGGTAAAAATGATGTAAAAAGTGAATGAAAGTCTAGTTAATAATGATGCATATCAAGCTTGAGATATTAAACAAGCACACTTGGGAGGCAATTTCATGATATCTTTGTATATATATATATATATTTATTTATTTTTTGGTGTGTTTGTGGTGGTTTCTGTTGTAGGGAAGAGTACATGAGGCAAAGAGTGTGAAATCATCAAAATGGGTGTTAGACCGTCTAAGGTGACCTCAAGAACAAACCATTACGCTTGACGTGAAGCCGCAAATGTTCTGTTGTAGTAGGTGTCGACCTCACAGTCGAGGGAATCAGGTCGACGTTCCGCGCCATATACCGCCTATTTGGATATAGTCGGTGTCGACCTCTCATGCCCGACGCCAAGTACTACACATCCGTATGCTGCGCCCAGCGTCGACCTATATCACCCGATGCCATGCACCACGTTCCCTCTTCTGGAATGCACCAGCATTGACCTTACGGTCGATGTTCCTTGCGTGACGCCACGCCATGCCCGTCGTCTGATTGCGTCCCAGCGTTGAATTTTCGCTCGACGCCATGCACGCCGAGACCCGTCTTCTGGCTGCATCCCACGTCGATCTCCAACCCGATCCGACGAGGTCGACATAGCGGTCCGAGGTAAGTTTTTCTTCCCTAAGTCACTTTTGCTTAAATTTTTACACACTCTCTTCTCCACTTCCACTCCATCCACGATTTCTCTCTCTCATTTTCACCATTTTCCATCAAGAGTTACTCTCCATATTTCTTTTGGATTCTTGTGCATTTCCTTCAAGTTTCATCACACATTTATCATCTCTACAACTCAAAGGTATGAAATCTCTTTCTCTCCTTCCACTGAAGCTCAAAAGTTGAACTTTTCATTTTCAAAAATTTTGTAATTTGGAGTTTGATTATGAGTTGTTTTGCTTAGGAATTGCTAGATATTGGTTGGGTTACTTAATTGGAGCTTAAATTCATTAGATTCATGAGCACTTTTGGAATTTTTGGAGAATTAGGGTTCTTGAGATGAATAGGGACGAATTTGCAAAAAAAACATTTGGGGAAATTGGTTGAAATGTGTATATCTCTTTTCTATTTGATGCTCTTCGGGTGGAATTTAGTGTTCTTATTAGCTCTAATACTTGAAATCTCAATGATTCTCAAAAATTCATCGGATTGACATAGTTTATGTTGTGAGAGATTATGATTTTTTCTTGATAATTCCTCCCTTTGAAAATGCTTGTGAACAATTGTGAATTCGGTGTTGTGATGGTTTATTGTGCTAAGATTGCTTTGTTGTTGCCAAGAACTTGCATTGATAATTATGATATTTGATTGGGCGATAAATTTCAGTTCTTCTATAGTCTTTGGTATTACCATTGTATCTTTGGATAATTTACAGGAATAATGCCGTCAAAGACTTGTAACCACCCAACTCGTGTCACTAAAGACCAAAAAGGAAAAACAAAAGCCTTAGCTGAAACATCAAAGACGGAGGACACAAAAGATAAGTCTTCCGAAAAGTGGTCTCTACCGTTCCAAGCAAGGAAGGAACCCACAATTTCTCTGGTGGTTTGGACCTTCCCAAGCATTTACCAGCTGCTCGGGTACGAGTCTAATGAGAAAGAGAACATCCGTCGAGAACTTGCAGAAGATACTCGAGATTACGATGATGCTCTGGTCCGAGGAGCCTCCGCTCCTTAGCCAAGGTACCAAATCACTCACAATTTCTCTGGTGGTTTGGACTTTCTTTATTTTGCTGTGCGTTTGCGGTTCTTTTTTCTTGGATTAACTTTCTCACTGAGATGGTGAGAAGTCCGGGGGAGGGAAATGATATTTAACCTTGATTTGAGTTGTTTTGTTTTTCTTTTCTTGAGTCTTGCATGTTGATCATTTGCATTTGCATTAAAATTTTTTTGGTTTGCTCATTTAGTTGCATTTGACATCTCGTTTAGGATTGAGTCTAGAGTACATTTAGGATTGTATTGCATTGGGAACAATGATGAATTTGCCTTGATAGTAGCTTGATGATCCATTTGTTAAATTCAATGCCCAAGTTACTAGTTGTTTGATGCATATCGAGCTTGTTTGAAATGTAAGATCGATCCATGCTTAGACTGCTTAGTTTGATATTCTTGCCTTGGTTGAAGCATGTTGTGATTTGATGTTATTCTTTGCTTATGATAGCCTAATCTTGACTCATAAATATTATGCTTATGCACTGCATTTGAACTCATGGATAGAATACAAATACTTGGATTATCTTTTTCTTTTGTACCATCCTTGCTAATCAAAGTAGTTGATTCCTATCATTGGATCAGTTCTCCTACCTTTAGCCTAGCTTTCTTTCAAGCCATGTTTGATTGTTGTGCGTGTGTGAGGCCTCACTTCATAATGAACTTGGTAGAAAGTGTTAGGTTTGAGCCGACAAAAATGGTATCTCATGTACTTCTGGTTCATGCTTTTTGGACCAGATAGGATTAGGTGGGAATTCGATTTTGGGTATGGGCTCACTTATATCTTGTGCTAAAAAGTAATGGTTGAGAAAAAGGATTTTTCAAAGGAATTCTTATGAGAGAAAGGGTGCATTAAAAGAAGAATAAGATGATCTAGTAGAGGGTTTTGGGTGAATGAAAAGATTTAATGATTCATGGCAATAAATAAAAGGAAAAAAAAGCAAATAAAATGAAAAAAAAGTAGAAGCATAGTGCTAAGCAAAACCAAACCCACTAGACGCCATCATATTTTAAACCCCTCCCCTTAGAATAAGAATGAAGTGTTAAAGTTGTGAGTTAATCCAAAAGAATGAAAGGCAAAGAGATAAGCCTTAAGAGATATGGTAGAAAGTAAGATCATCTTCTGGGTTAGATATAGCTTGGGTTAGAGTTCAATTAGGCATGCTTGTGTAGATGAGGTTCTGTTCTTGTATGCATCGATTTGCTTTTACCTTTAGCATTCTTCTAGAGCTCATTCTATTCTTTGAGAGATCCTTGTGTTAAAAAACTTTAGCCATGTATGAGAAGAGTATGGCTAAGATTTTGTGAGTTGTGAGTTACGAAGAGTATGGATAAGATTTTTAAGTAGACGTTCTCACCTTGCATCTTAGAACTACTAACTTGGACATTGAGTTTAATTTCTCCATCAACTTGCTTTGGCTTTGAGTTCTCACTCTCAACTTCTTCTTCGGGTTTGTCGTTTGTTTGCTTAAGGGCAAGCAAAACGCAAGTCCGAGGGAGTTGATATTCATCATAATTAGTTAGACTTTCATGCATATTTTGATCCTTTTCACCACATAGATGTCACATTCATTCATTTTAGCATAACCTTTCTTGAAGTTTGCATTTTAGAGTCTTAGATAAATATAGTCGCATATTTTTCTGTTTTTGAGTCTTTTCAGGTTAATTAGAGCATACTTTGGACCTTTGGAGACTTTGGGATGGACATACAATCAAGTATTGGGTTTTGATCAAGGAAATATGAAGAAACAAGGAAAAAAAACCATCTGGAGGCCGCGGGTGTCGACCTCGAACCCGACGCAAGGACCTCAATCCCAAGCCACAACACGCTACACTTCTGGATGGTCGCGGATGTCGACTTCACTGTCAACGTGAAGACCCCGACCTGGAACGGCTGCAACACATCTTTGGAAAAGCCACGGGCGTTGACCTAACACCCGACGTGAGAACCTCAACGTGCCGCAACGCAACTTCGGGAAGACGCGGGGCGTCGACCTCGACCTTGACCCAAGGAGCTTGATGCCAAGCCGTAACACATATCACACATCTGTATGGCTGTGACGTCGACCCAACACTCAACCCCATGAGCTCGACCTTGATGCATTTGCTTGGTTTAAGTTGGTATAACCCAGTTTGTATCGGGTTAACCTGGATTCGCTTTAATACATTAAAACCCTAATGTTTAAGTTTGAGACATGAAGCTTTTAATTTCTAGCCACTTAAGAACATATTAAGAGGGAGTTTGAGAGAGAAGACTCGAGACTCCTTTGGATGATCCCCTTTTGATCATTCCTTTGATTTATTTGAAGAATCTCTTTATCCTTTCTCTTCTCTATTTCATTATGATCATCATTGTTTGTTTATATTTTGTTTTGAGTTTCTTTGTTACGTACTATGAGTAAGTAGTTGATTGATGGGTTGATGACTTGGTAGATCTTAGGGTTAGATGATTAGCTTTTGATGCATAGGTTGTTAAATTCCTTAATTTAAGGTATTCTTAATGGTAGTTTCAACTTGATCATTTGAAATCTAGATGATAGGAGTTTTTCCTGCCCGGAAGGTGTTTGTTTAAATTCTTAAAAGACCTTTTTATGAGGTTTTCTTCCCTAGCCATTGAGAGATGAAGTTAGGGTGATTGGCGGACTGAATGAACCTATTTGATAATGTTTGTTGATCATTTAGTAGGAAAATGAGAGTTTAGCTTGATTGATTCATTGTTGAAGGGATCAATGTCATGAAAGTGGGTTGATCCAAAAGAATGAAAGGCAAAGAGATAAGCCTTAAGAGATATGGTAGAAAGTAAGATCGTCTTCTGGGTTAGATATAGCTTGGGTTAGAGTTCAATTATGTATACTTGGGTAGATGAGGTTCTTTTCTTGTATTCAATGATTGGCTTTTACCTTTAGTATTCTTCTAAAGCTCATTCTATTCTTTGAGAGATCCTTGTGTTGAACAACTTTAGCCATGTATGAGAAGAGTATAGCTTGATTGATTGATTGATGAAGGGATCAATGTCATGAGAGTGGGTTGATCCATTTATGTATTTCATGTCCTAGGTTGAGCTTAATGTTTCTAAATGCATCATTAGTTAGTTGTCTTCCTCTTTGATCAATTGCCTTGCCTAAAACCCATCACCTTATATAGATTGTCTTTGCTTCATTATTGCTCTTTTTTTTTGCTTAAGTCTTTTGTTAGTTTGAATTTGTTTAGCTCTTCGTTTTGTTTAACCTTTGTTTGATTTCAGTTTAGTTATTGTTTTATTTTAAGTAGTATTAGTTTAAATTCCTAAATTCGGCTTGCTTTAGCTTAAATTTGAGTCTTGTGGTTCCATTGTGTTAGTTCTTAATTCTTTGTGGATTCGAATCTCAAATACTTTCAATGATGGTTGTTTGTGTTTGGTTATTTAATTGGTGGTTTAATGCGAACATCAGTTTACCCGGGACAAACCGGGTCGGATTCAACTAAAAACAATGAGTGTATTGGGAATCTCGACCATGAGGTCGAGATTCTTACCAATTTCCTTGTCTTGTTCGTGTGTTGAAGATCTCGAGTCACAATCTCGACCATAAGGTCGAAATATCCTTCAAACATCAACAATTTGTCCGGTGCAAGGAATCTCGATCACAAATCTCGACCATGAGGTAAGGTATTACAAGATGGACTTTGGTGGCAAAGCATATTCAAGGACATTAATACACATATATCAAGTTGTGATTTGTGTCAGCGAAAAGGGAATATTAGTAAAAGAAATGAAATGCAACATAACTCAATCCTTGAAGTTGAATTATTTGATGTTTGGGGAATTGATTTTATGGGACCGTTTTCACAGACATTCAGAATCACATACATTCTAATTGTCATTAATTATGTATCCAAATGGGTGGAAGCTATAGCAAATCCTACAAAAGATGCCAAAGCCGTCATCAAACTTTTCAAAAGCATCATATTCCCACATTTTGAAGTTCCTAGGGTTGTAATTAGTGCTGGAGGATCGCATTTCATTAACAAGGTATTTGAAAATTTGCTCAAAATGAATGGAGTTGGACATAAAGTAGCTGTCCCATATCATCCACAGATTAGTGGTCCAGTTGAAAGATTAAAGACATTATGTAGAAGACGGTGGGGGTAACGTGTAAGGATTGGCCCAAAAAATTTAGATGACGCGTTATGGGCATACATAACAGCGTTCAAAACACCCATTGGAACAACCCCATTCAATCTTGTTTATGGAAAGAAATGTCACCTACCAATTAAGATGGAATACAAGGCATTGTGGGCAACAAAGCTACTTTACTTTGATATCAAAACTACGACAAAGAAGCGATTGATTCAGTTGAATGTGTTAGATGAACTTCGCCTTGATGCCTACAAAAATTCAAGAATTTACAAACAAAAAGCGAAAGCCTTCCATGACAAAAAATTGATTCTACGCGATTTTCAAGCATATGATCATGTATTTCTCTTTCTTTCTAGACTTCCACTCTTTTCGGGAAAACTTAAATCTTGATGGTCCGGCCAATTCAATATCATAGAAGTTCGACCATACGGTGCAATCGTTATTGCGAGACCGAATGGCGACGAGTTTACTGTGAACGGACAAAGGTTTAAATCATATCTTGTCACCACAAAATCTGAGCAGAAAATTAGTATCCCACTCTTCAAACCACACGCAGCAACCACCTAAAACTCTAAAAGTCCAAGGTACCATTTTTGCATTTTTCTTTTACATTTTTCATTTTCATCTTGCATATTTTTTTTGTTTGTCACTCTGGTTGGTCATCTCCTTCGGAATTTTCTTCTCACCAGGACAATTTGATTCAAGTCTGGGGGAGCGAAACCGATTTAGGTGATTTGTTTTTTTAACCTTGTTTTCTTTGTCTTATTTTCATTTTCTTTGAGTCTTAATTTCATATGCATACATAAAAAAACACAGTTTTGTGTTTTCCATATAGTTGCATTCATTTTTAACATTAGGATAGAGTCTAGTTGTCATTTAGAATTTGCATCTGCATCTTGTTTTGGGAACTGCTCAATAAATAGTAGACAGCTTGTTTGTTAGGTTGATTAGTGACCATTGTAGACTTGTTAAGTTGATGGTTTTCACTCTTAGAAAGCGAAAAGCGGATCATTCGACTTAGGTTGCTATGCTTTTGTTCTGTTTGACAGAACCTAGGTTGAGACCCTCTAATTTGAACTAACTTTGCTTGCTAAGGGGCTTGAAATACATTTGCATCACTTCTTGTTTAGGTCTAGGATCTTCATTCAATCTTTTAAACGGCTAGTAAACTCTCTCATTGTTTGTTTCATTTTTATCTTTCTGTTTTTGCATTTTTGTACCTTATTTTTTTTGCCAAAGATTTTGGGTGATAAGGGCCTTGAAAGGAGTTAGGGATGTGCGTAGACCCGTACCTACTTAGGCATCTTGAAGCGACCTAGGAATGTGCATAAACTCGTAGGCCTTTAGATCGTGGATAAGAACCTCTCATCCATCTTCCCAAAGCCATTGTAAGAAAACAAAAAAAAAAAAAGATTAAAAAAAAAGAAGAATTATTCAGAAAACCCCAAAACAAAATATAAGTA
>WJSH01002274.1:122853-149083 GCA_009757365.2 Lepidium campestre
AATTGTTTTGTACCGATCTCACTCGTATATTGGTTTTTTACGACCATGGAGTCTTGTTTTCTTTGAAGGTATCGATTATTGGGTTTAAGATTAAGTAGTTTTTTTTTTTGCTTCTTATTTATCTTTGTAACTTCTGTCAAATAATTTAAAATTTTTACCAAAAAAATGCTGATCTTTAATTGTTTATTTGATTGATTGTAAAAACCCTAATTTCTTTTTACGGGTCTAATCGGTGTTTATACATATATTAAGTATAAATCTGTATCTAAAATGGATCCATAACTTTTGTCTAATTAATAATTCTGGTATGGGAGATTGTGTTTGGTTGTCTGATGGAAATGGTGTAGATCTATGACCTGTAGATCTGTCAAATCTAGATATATATTTTATCACTATGACTTCATTTCATCTCTAATAATTTAGCTGCATGATGGATCTCTATTTTATGATCATTTTACATTTTCAAATTGATTCCATTTTTTTTCAAGGTCAAATCTTGTCATACGATAGCTAAAGACGGAGGAGCATTGATAAGCAGATTTTGTTTGGTTGATGAATTAATAATGTGTTGTTGGACCACAAGTTATAACAAAGTAGTTTCTTGGGTCGATTCATATTATTTGGAATGGCTTCATATTATTCATTTTTTTGAGATAATGATTTAGTGGTCGAGAAAAGATTGGATGTTATTGGCAAATTAGAAACTCTTAATTAGAACAATGAATTATATAACTCTTTGGTCGCATGCTGTTGTCAGATTTTAACTAAAATTTATTAATTTGCAGATTTGAAGTTTGATTAACTAAAATTTGCATAACTTTCACGGGTCTAAGCTTAAATTTGATATTTTATCCACTTCAATATTAGAAAGAAAAATCCAGATCGACGTAAACCAAAAATATATCAAGAGGTAGAATATATTTAAATTTTATCAAATCTAGATCAACGTAAACCATACATATAAACATAAATTTAGATTTTCGTCAAAAATAAAACACAATATTTTTTTCACTCATTACTTGAATATAGTAAGTATAGATATAATTTATCCTTAAGTAATTTGTTAGGAATAGATTTTTTTTAAAAAGTTTATCCAAATATGTGTTGACTGTAATTGAATTTTTTACCATGTTATTTTTTCTTTAAGTTAGTACAATCATGAACATCCTTGTCTTAAATCAATTAACAAACAAAAAAAAAACATCCTTGTCCGCGTAGTGGTTGAGCGGTAAACAAAAAAAACTTGAAACAGTGGTAATACATATTATCTAGATTCGAACCTCCCTCAAAATTATATGTGTGGTATTTCGAAAAGGTCATTTACTTAACTACTTCCTGACTTTCGGGTGTAGTCGAACTTTATGTAATCCGTTGACCCGAAAATAAAATAAAGATCTTCACGACCTGAATCGAAACTATTGATATCCATTAAACTGAACCACCCGAATAAAAAAAAACTATAAGCATCCTTAGATTAGCTCATATAATCCACCATTAACTAAAACTAACGTAGCTAACTTGCTGAATAATTTTTTCTTTTTTTTTTCAGTAGAAACCGATCAACCAATCAAAGCTAGCTTCTGAGTAGATCGATAGTTTATTACTTCGACACATCTAATCTGACTTGTAGTAGGTAGCTTAATCCAACCATCATCATGTACAATTTTTAAATGACGTGATAAGATGTCTTACTGTCGGCATCTAATCCAGCACACTCTAAATTATTTTTTCTTTAAAGCAAAAATATTATAATTATAAGTATATATAATTGCAATATATTTTTCTTTAGATACATATATTTTTATTTTCTTCTTGGTCATATTTGTTTACTTTAAAGTGTTTGGACGTTTACTCGTATGTCTTTATTGCTCGCCAAGTCGCCATGTTGTTCTTTATATGTTTAGTGGTATATGCTTTACTTTTATTCTTTACTCAATTCGTTTGTCTTATTTTCTTCCAATTTTAATCACTTTAAAAGCAAAGCATATGCATTGTAATGGATATTTTGATTGGATTCCACTCACCTAAGTCAATAATTAAAGGTCCCATAAGTCATACACCAAATTAATTAACTAGATTTAAATTTCTTAAAGTTGTTCGTGAAAGGATTCATCGTCCATATAACTTCTAGAAGTAACCACACTAACAATAATGAACCCTCAATTTTTAGTCGAATCTTTCCAATGAAATTTTTTTTTTTTGTTAACATCTCATATTTGGATATTTATACATACAAGCAATATATATATATATATATATAGTTAAATCGACAAACCCTGATCCATATGCGGAGACAGTTAATAATCATTGGTGTCAAATAATTATTAAAATAGTTTAAATCTATTAAAAATTTTAAACTGAACCTAATCTTATATATATTAACCCCTATAAAATTTAATTTTAATACAATGATCCTAATAGCTAATATTTCTATTGCCGATTTCTAACTTAATTTTTTTCCCTAAAACCTCAAATAATATCATATAAGAATTACATAATTTCGATAGAAAAGATTGGAGAATTGGACTTAAAAATTTGACTAAAAATATTTTTCCATATATATATAGTTGTATGTAAAACTAATTGGACCGAGTGAGCTCCCATCATATAGTAGGTATGTAATTGGTCACATTAATTATGGAACTAGAGATTTTTTGTCTTATAGTTTACATTATTCAATATAATTAAAGTAAGATTCCACTTTTCTTCTTCCCTGCAAATGCTTGGCTGTTGAATGAATTGAAAAAGCTTTTTCACAGATATAATAAATTATTTGAGAATTTTTTACTCAGCTTTCAAATGGAGATCCATTCATATTTCGTTATCATTATTGGAATCCTCTGCTTATCATTTACTAACTTCTAACAAACTAAAAGAAAAACACAGATAGAAATATATCAAAAATGTAAAGCATTAAATTTAACTAGAAAATAAAATAACAGTTTCGTCTTCTCCTTATTGGGCCGGGCCACTTGGCAGAGAGAGAAGCGAATCCTCTCATCTGATTGGTCAAAAATTACCGCATTTATTGGTTTCTATAAAGCAAATGTTTCACTTGCTTCTCAGTGGTCGATTTTCCTTAATGATGATCGATTCTGATTGGTTGATATTTCTTGCATTCACTTCTAATATTGAGCTATTTGACAAATTGTTGAATGCCATGAGAGTAGGTTATTCTAGCTTTGTGTTTCATATAGTATGATGATCTTTATTGTGTTCTTTAGCATCAATGAATCGATTTTCATTTCCTTAGATTGGTTGCCTAACCTAAAATCCATTGATTTAATATCGATTGTCTTTAGCATTATCCTTGTTATGTTCTTGTTTGCTTCTCTTTAATCATTAAGTTTATGCTTTGTTCTTGTTTAATTTAGTTTATTTCTCATTTGGTTTGAGTTGTTTGTTGGTTTTAAGTTCAATTAATTGTAGTTCCCAATCCCCCAATCACTATTTCTCTAACTTAAGGTTGAATTTGAATATCATATTGTGTTGAATTTAGGTTCCTTGTGCATTCGAACCTCAAATACTTATGAGGATAATTGTTTGCATTTGTTATAATTAATTGATAGTGTGTTAAGCAAACATCACTGTTCCATGCCTTTAAGGTTAACAGATGATGAAACCCCAAAATCGGATTACCAGATGCGTGTACATAGTCCAACGCAGTATGAAAACCCCTATCTCTCGCCAAGTCCATTACCACAATCTTATTTCCATTTGATGCATTCCATAGGAGTGGAGCCTAAAATATTTTATCAACATATGAATCGCAAGAATCACGAGTTAGCTCCATATCTTAATGTACCAAGACAAATAACCACCCATCAATATCGGAACCTAAATGTGATTCTAGATGCGATAGGAGTAGAAGAATGTGCTCAGAGAATTACCGTTGACTTCTATCTAACCTTTCAAAGAAGAATACCAAAGAAACGTCCAAATCATGAAAAGCTCACTATACCATGTGGCATCAAAGGAGAACGTTTCCGGAATTGCCTCTACGCCGATCTCAGGATCTAGCGTAAACCTAGTGTCAAAAGCTATAAATCTAGCGCTCATATTGGAAGGATTAACAGAGCTAGATAGAAATATTGTACATGGCTGATGGAATTTCTCATAGAAAAGTATGAGTAGTTGAGAATGTCCCTTTAGAAATTGAAGAGTTCTTTGTTCCTACAGACTTCTATGTCTTGAGATACTCAGGAGAACCACATGATCTTGTCATCTCATGTTTGCTTTTTACAGCTACCAATTAATTACAACAAAGGTAAACAACTTGTCATTAAAAACACTTGAGGTTCAAATCCACATAGAATCTAGAATCAACACACTAGTGATATACATCATTATAAGCTAGAATAGATAGGGTCACATTTTCCTTTCTTTGAGTATTTTCTAGGTGATTTGGAGCTATATTTTTGAAGGAGTGGAGACTTGGAGATGGATATAGAAGCAATGAGATGGATGTAGAAATAAAGGGATGGAGTAAAGATACATAAAACTAAGGAGAAATGCCCACATGATGGAAGCCTCGACCTACGGCCGAGGGTAATGATTGAGGGTCTCAACAATGGACAAGCCAAACCTTCTGTATGGAAGCCTCGACCTGAGGTTGATGTTTATGGTCGAGGATCAGACAAAAAACATCGTTCAAGACCTTTGCTAAAGAATCTAAACTTCCTGCTCGAGATTGGTGACAGATGAAGGCCTTCCCATGAATGGTCACAAGATAGTTACAAGAGTTAGCTTTCATTTGGTAGTGGTTTGAAGGCATTTAGACAAGCGGTCATGAAGATATGACAATTTTACTCAGGATAGATCAAGATGACTCTCAACTTCATGCTCGAAATTGGTTATCGGTGATGGCTTTTCCATGAATGGAAATGGATGAAATTTTGATACAAGATAACCAAAAGAGTTAGCTTTCATTTGGCGGTGGTTTGAAGGCATTTAGACAAGCGTTCAATAAGATATGACGGTTTTACTGCAGATAGATCATTCTAGCTCGAAGATGAAGCAAGCAACCATTTGGACTAGACCTCGACCCTCGGCCGAGACTATGGCCGAGGCACAGACTATTGTGACGTTCCAAGACATCCTCGGCCATCCCCCTCGGCCAGGGCTCATCCCAACATACTCTTATTTTATTTGGATCCGACCCGGTTTGTCCCAGGTCGACCCAACTCGTTTTGGAACATTAAAAGTTTAAAACCCTATTGTTTAAGGGTAAAAACACATTATATTCTAATTTCCAGCCACCTTAGAGAGTGTTTGAAAGAAAGAATGATTTGGAGACTCTTGTTCTTCATGTGAATTTTCAAGATCAACCTATCAAATCTAGAGTTTCCTCTTAATCTCTTCTCTTTATCTCTTTCATTATGCATTTCTTTATTTGTTTGTCTTTGAGCTTTATGTTTGTAGTGTGTAAGTAGTGAAATGATGAGTTGATGGTTTGGTAGATCTTAGAGTTTGGTAATGAAATCTTAAAGTTTAGGTCGTTAGATCCTTATATTCCTTCACTTAAGGTGTTCTTGATGCTAGATAAATTGAGTTGGTCATTCAAAACTAATGCTAGGAATTTCGTTGCCAGAGTGGTGTTCGATGAAATTCCCGAGTGACTCTTTTGTGAGTTTTTCTTCTCTTGCCAATGAGAGTTTATGTTACGGTGATTAGTGGTCTTAGTGAACTTGTTTGATAATATGATTATTGATTGTTTGGAAGAGATAATCTGATTGGCCGACAACCTACCAATACTCATACTTCATTGCTTCTTTCAACATCTAGTTGATTCATCAACAACCAATACACAAGCTTTACCGCCCATGTATACTTCATCGTTGCTAGTTTGAGAAGTACTCCAATAGAAAAATTATACCTTATGTCGTTGAATGCATCTTCCCTAATTCCAAGAAGCATCTGGTTAAACTCATCAAGCTTACAACAATGATTAAAGCTCTTTCGTTTGTAAGTTATCTTTCGTAGCTCATATACTTTCACTGGATAATCCTTCTATGCCATCACTGTGGAATAAACACACAAAAATATTCAGTAAAAACGGTTCACAAAAGCTAAAATACCAAAACAACAAACTTACAAAACATCTAACAAATTTCCAACAAACCAACATCTCAACAAATTATAAACCTATATAACCAACAATATTCCTAACAAACCTATGTAACAATAGCATGAAAACTAGCATTATCTAAGGGACAATTTCTTATAAACCTACATAATATCTCAAGTTACACTACAAAACTTACCAAATAAATCTACACAATATATCGAGGAAGTTTTTTTATACAAAAATTCCAATTTCACAAAAATAGAGCAAAATGTTCACTAATCAATCGTTAAATCAACTAATTTATGCAAAAGTTTCACATAATCTCGCATAATGAACAAAGCCTAACAAAAGTTTCAAAGAAAAAAACTTACCAAAAGAGAAGACGAAATCGCGAAAAAATCAGAGAAGAGGAGACCAAATCGCAGACGAAATCACGAGAGGAGAAGAAGAAATGGCGGATAAACGCAAAGAATAAGAACAAACAAAGAGAAGATGAAACAGAAACATAGAGAAGAAAATAAAATAACAATTTAGGGTTTTTTGAAGAAGAAGAAGCAAAATGTTTTCTTCTGTTTAAGAAACGTTAATTTAGTAAATGTAAAACAATTTCTCCTTTTTCCTTTTTCCTTTTTTGTTTTTGTCAAAATTTGTTTTTTCTAAAATACGAAAACACATAAAAATTTAATATATAATGGCAGTTTTATAATAATATGATCAACTTATGGTTCACTTGCCTTTTACACACTTGCTAAAATGTGAAAACATACCTCTATTTCTTAAAGCCCTCCCGCAGTTCATATCAATCAAGACATTCTGGTAGGTTTTGTCTTAATTTCACTCCAAACATTTTCGTAAGAGTTTGCCGAATGTATGCCTTCTCATACTACTCCACAATTCAGATGTGTTGTCTCCTCAAATTCATGAAGAGAGAATCTGATTGGACGACCACCTACCAATACTCATACTTTATTGCTGCTTTCAATGTCTAGTGGATTCATCAACAACCAATCCAGAGACTTTCCGCCCATGTATACTTCATCATTGCTTGTTTAAGAAATATTCCCACAAAAAAAATTATCTCTTATGTCGTTGAATGCATCTTCCCAAATTCTAAGAAATATTTGTTTAAACTCATCAAGCTTACAACAATGATTAGAGCTCCTTCGTTTGTAAGCTATATTTCCTAGCTCATATACTCTCCCTGGATAATCCTTCTGCAACATCGGTGTGGATAAACAAACAAAACATTTTAGTAAAAACGGTTCAAAAACGCTACAATACCAAAACAACAAACTTACAAAACATCTAACAAATTTCCATCAAAACCAACTTCTCAACAATTTATAAACCTACATAATCGACATTATTCCTAACAAACCTATATAACCATAACATGAAAACCAGCATTATCTAAGGGACATGCAATTTCTTATAAACCTACATAACATTTCAAGTTAACCTACAAAACTTAAACAAATAAACCTACACAACATATCGAGAAATGTATTCTACACAATAATCCAAATTTCACGAAAATAAAGTAAAATATTCGCGAATCAATCGCAAATTCATCGAAATTCATGTAAAAGTTTCACATAATCTCGCACAATGAACAAAACCTAACAAAAGTTTCAAAAAAAGAAAACTTACCAAAAGAGAAGACCAAATCGCTAAGAACGAGAGAAGAGGAGACCAAATCGCAGACAAAATCATGAGAGAAAAAGAAGAAATGGTGGGTGGATAAACGCAGAAAATAAGAAGAAACAAAGAGAAAATAAAACACAGTGAAAAAAATAAGATGAAGAAGAAGTGAAAATGACGATTGAAGATTTACTCAATAAGAATAACAAAAATGTTTTCTTCGATTTAAGAAATGTTGATTTAGTAAATGTAAAACAGTTTGTCCTTTATCTAAAATTTCAACATGTTTTAAATTTGTTTTCCCAAAATTCGAAAACACATAAAAATTAAATATAACAATGGCAGTTTTGTAACTATATGATCAACCTATTGTTCTCTTTTTACACACTTGGTGAAATGTGAAAACATACATGCATTTCTTAAAAGTCTCACGCATTTCATACCAATCAGGACATTTTGTAGGTTTTTTTCTCAATTTCACTCCAAAATTCTTCGTTGGTTGCATCTACATCTTCTCTGACTAATCCACAATTCAGATATGTTATCTTCTCAAATTCATGAAGAGATAATTTGATTTGTCGACAACCTACCAATACCCAAACTTCATTGCTCCTTTCAACATCTAGTTGATTCATCAGCAACTAATCCACATGCTTTGTCACCCACGAATACTTCATCGTTGCTAGTTTCAGAAGTATTCCAATGGAAAAATTATCTCTTATGTCGTTGAATGCATCTTCCCAAATTCCAAGAAGCATTTGCTTAAACTCATCAAGCTTACAACAATGATTAAAACTCCTTCTTTTGTAAGTTATTATTCCTAGCTCGTATACTCTCACAGGATAATCGTTCTACGTCATCGCTGTGGAATAAACACACAAAAATATTCATTATAAACAGTTCACAAAACCTACAATACCAAATAACAAATTTACAAACAATTTTCAACAAACCAAGTTCTTTACAATCAAAAACCTACATAACCGACAATATTTCTAACAAACTTACATAACCATTGCATGAAAACCAACATTCTCTAAGGGACAATTTCTTATAAACCTACACAACAATTTAAGTTACACTGCAAAACTTAAACAAATAAACCTACACAACATATCGAGAAAGGTATTCTATACAATAATCCCAATTTCTCAAAAATAGAGCAAAATGTTTGTGAATCATTCGTTAAATCAAGAAAATTTATTCAAAAGTTTCACATAATCTCGCATAATAAACAAACTCTAACAAAAGTTTCAAATAAGAAAACTTACCAAAAGAGAAGATGAAATTGCGAAAAAAATCAAAGAAGAGGAGACCAAATCACAGACGAAATCACGAGAAGAGAAGAAGAAATGGCGGATAAACGCAGAGAATAAGAAGAAACAAAAGAAGACGAAACCCAGTGAGGAAAAAATACAAAGAATAAAAGAAAATGGCGATTTAGTATTTACTTAAGAAGAAAAAACAAAATGTATTTAAGAAACATTAATTTAGTAAATGTAAAATAGTTTCTCATTTTCATAATTTTGTTTTTATTTTTCGTCAAAAATTATGTTTCAAATTATTTTCCCCAAAATACGAAAACACATAAAAATCTAATATAAAAATGGCAGTTTTGTAATTATATAAAAATAGCAGTTCACTTGCCCTTTACACACTTGCTGAAATGTGAAAACATACCTACATTTCTTAAAGTCCTCCCGCAGTTCATACCAATCAGGACTTTATGTAGGTTTTGTCTTAATTACTTTCCAAAATCCTTCGTGAGAGTTTGCCGCATCTATGCTTTCTCTGACTACTCCATATTTCACATGTGTTATCTCCTCAAATTCATAAAGAGAGAATTTGATTTGACGACCATCTACCAATACCCATACTACATTGCTCATTTCAGCATCTAGTTAATTCATTAGCAACCAATTCACCAGCTTTGCCGCCCAAGTATACTTCATTGTTGCTAGTTTGAGAAGTACTCCAATGGAAAAATGATCTCTTATGTCGTTGAATGCATCTTCCAAAATTTCAAGAAACATCTGGTTAAACTCATCAATGTTACATTAATGATTAAAGCTTCTTCGTTTGTAAGCTATATTTTCTAGCTCATATACTCTCACTGGATAATCGTTCTGCGACATCGCTGTGGATAAACACACAAAAATATTTAGTAAAAACGGTTCATTAAAGGTATAATACTAAAATAACAAACTTACAAAACATCTAACAAATTTCCAACAAACGAACTTCTCAACAATTATAAACCTACATAACCGACAATATTCCTAACAAACCTACATAACCATTGCATGAAAACCAAAATTCTCTCATGGACAGTTTCTTATAAACCTACATAATATTTCAAGTTACACTACAAAACTTAAACAAATAAACCTACACAACATATCAAGGAAGGTATTCTATACAATAATCCAAATTTCGCAAAAATAAAGCAAAATATTTGCGAATCAATCGCTAAATCAACGAAATTCATGCAAAAATTTCACATAATCTCGCATAATTAACAAAACCTAACAAAAGTTTCAAAGAAGAAAATTTACCAAAAGAGATGACGAAATCGCGAAAAAAAATCAGAGAAGAAGAGACCAAATCGCAGACAAAATCACGAGAAGAGAAGAAAAAGTGGCGGAAAAACACATAGAATAATAATAAACTAAGAGAGATGAAACATAGTGAAGAAAAAAACACAGAGAATAAGAGATGAATAAGTAGAGAAAATGGCGATTGAGGGTTTACTGAAGAAGAAGAAGCAAAATATTTTATTCTATTTAAGAAACGTTAATTTAGTACATGTAAAACAATTTCTACTTTTTCTAATTTTGTTTTTAATTTTTGTCGAAAATTATGTTTTAAATTCTTTTTTTAATCAAAATACGAAAACACATAAAAATTAAATATAACAATGGTAGTCTTACCTTGATGAAGAGCCATGGTGTGAAGAAACCGTCTCACAAGACGATTTAGAAGAAACTTACTGGACAACATGTTAGAACTTCAAATTGACCAAATCTTGGAGTCTTTAGATTCTTTGTAATGAGCATTATATGGTATTGTAATTATATGTCAAAATTGAAGTAAGTGTGAATGAGAAATGAAAGTGCATTTGGAAAATATTATTTGGGGTAATAAACCTAATAATTATTTTATTTTCCAAAATATGGTTAAGTCATTGTTGAAATATTCAACAATTATTTCTCCTTAATTGTGAATTGTGTAACCACAAGTGAAGTCATTACAAGGATGAAATGAATGACTTTAATATTTAGAATTAATTCTCATAACTCCTCTTCATTTCTTATGTTGAATATTTGGTTTATATAACCAAGTGAACAACAATGGTGAAACACACAAAAGATCACAATCTTCTTCTCTTCTATTGAGTCTGAGAGTACAACATGGTTCTAGAGTTCGTAAGCTCTTATTTTTGAGTGTTGCGAGATTAGAAAATCCGAAGTGGTTTTATCCTTGAATTCTTGAATGCATCAAGCCGGCACACTACGGGCGTTAAAAGAATTAAGGAGAGAGACTTTATATCGACTCTGCTTTATCTCCGATTACGATTAAGTAACATTATCAAAGTTGTATTTTTAATTTGTGTTCTTATATATTTATCCTTTATAATAATTTAAGAGTGTGCCCATCATATAAATTAGTACTACAATCTTAATTCTTTTAATTTTTGTTATTGTGTGGTTACTCTAACAAAAACTCTTAATTGTAAAGGATTCATAAGAACATGTGTATTAGTGATTCATGATCAATCACTTTAATACATTGGTGCATTTGTATATGTTGCTATTATAGTGCACCCAATCTCAATACCTCATTTTTTTTATCGTGAAATGGGAGAAAACCTCCCAACTTAATAAATTAAAGAATCAAGCAGAAACAAGTCTTGGAAACGCAGTCCCATTCAAGTCATCTAACAAAATCGGATATAAATCATCTGGAACTAACAAAAAAATAATAAAAACCTAAAGCAAGAGAAAACGCATAGTTAGCTAACCTATTAACAAGACGGTTAGCCTCCCTATACACGTGTGTAATCCGGATTATCCAGTCCCACGACTATCTCAATACCTCATTGCTATTAACGTTTCTTAATTAGAAAAGGTATTGAGTGCAATAAGATGCTTTTCACACAAATGTTATTGTGAATTACAACAATTTATTGTTTATTTTATCTTTACATTTAATTAGATTAAATTGTATATTGTTTCCTAAATTTGTTAATCCTGGAAAACTAATACTCATATGTTTATGCAAATTTGACTTGTTTATTTTGCATAATTATTTGAACTTATATTTTCTGGATTTTTGGTTAGTATACTAATGCGTTTGGTTTCAAGATACAATTCCATAAGTATGACTAATAATACCAAAACCAAACTTCAATGGTAAATACAATGGTATTTCAATCATTGATGAAATCGTTGGAAGTGATTCTTGGAACAAGTGAGTCGACGCCCTAAATTCAATTTGGGAGTGGTCTACCACATGTGCACCCGTTAGTGCCTAGCACAACAAGCATATGCCCAAGAATGTATATCTTTTTGACCATGTAGTCGACTCCTCTAACAGATGTTAAAAATAGTTCATTGAGTCTAATGCTCATTGTAGCAAGCAGACTAAAAGCAAGGATAATGAAAAATTCAAGCCAATTTGACTCCAAAAATTTCTATGTGATATTTTTATAGGTCATTATGGCTGAGAACAATCTAAATTAATATTGTTACAACACTTGTGCTCTCGCTCACATATGTATTGATAAGAACATAGTACTTATCAAAAATGCATACGTTTGAGAAAAAAAGAGAAAGAACAAAAAATGCTCATTTTGATTTTCAAATCAAAGTCACATTTTATTAAACCAACCAGAATGAATTTCTGGTTCATATTAAGTGAATTCGGTTTAAATCGATTTCTTTTATTTGCTCCGGTTTCAATTAAGTAAATTCGGTTTAAATCGATTTCTTTAATAACCCCGGTCAAATCTTGGTCAAACCGGTTCAATTTAATTTTTTTAAATACCAAGATTAATTCTAGTTCTAATTGATTGTGTTTTGGTTTTATAAACCAATTACATTCAGTTTTTCAATGTATTAAGAACTACTAGTAACTTTGCAAAAATGTGGGGGTACCTAATAACTTCGAAAAAAATACTTAAAAGTGTGGGGGTGCCTAATAAAAGTGTAATATTACATCTTAAATAGGTCAAAATTGGACCTAAAACTGTTGATTATATTTTCATCGGATATGCACTCGATAATAGTGTAAATAGATATTTGATATTTTGAAAAAGAAAATATCATATATTTTTCTATGGGAAAAACCAAACCCGACACTATAGTAGCCACTCGGCTATAAGGTCGGACAATAAGTAATCTCTATAATGGTAAATCTTATAAGAAGATTACATAAAACCATTAGATATTTGATCTCAGGAAATGTAATTATAATGGATTACATAAGTCAAAATGACAACCTAGCACATCAATTACAAATAGTTTGTTTAGAAATCAAGTTGTAAAGTCATCAAGAGGAATGGGTTTAAGCCTATGATTTAAAGATGAGGTTTGATGGAAACCCCACTTACATGACTGGAGATCTCAAGAAGTATGTTCAAAGGGGAACTAAATTAAATTAAATCTACTAAGAGCATTGAGAGACCTTAGTCATGATGAACATTGTTTCCCGTATATATATAGGATAAGCAATGCTTTTAATGGTTTGAATCTATAGCTTTAATATATACATGAAGTATTGCAGGGTACTTCTTAAAATAAAGCTAATGGATTATCACCTAATGAGTGTGAAATAGAGCTTTTTCTAGGAGAACTCACCGGACAATATGTTAGAACTTCAAATTGACCAAATCTTGGAGTTTTTAGATTCTTTGTAATGAGCACTATATGATAGTGTAATTACATGTCAAAATTAAAGTGTGAATGAGAAATAGAGGTGCCTTTGGAAAATATTATTTGGGATAATAAACTTAATAATTATTTTATTTTCCAAAATGTGGTTAAGTCATTGTTGAAATATTCAATAATTATTTATCCTTAATTGTGAATTGTGTAACCACAAGTGAATTCCTTACAAGGATGAAATGAATGACTTTAATATTGAAAATTAATTCTCATAACTCCTTTTTATTTCTTATGTTGAATATTTGGTTTATATAACCAAGTGATTCATCTTCTCATTCAGAAGTAGAAAAAACAACAATTGTGAACAGCAATGATGAAACACACAAAATATCACAATCTTCTTCATCTTCTTCTCTTCTATTGAGTCTGAGAGTATAACATGGTCCTAGTGTTCGTAAGCTCTTATTTTCTAGTGTTGCGAGATTAGAGAAACCGAAGTGGTTGTATCCTTGGATTCTTGAATGCATCAAGCCGGCACACTACGGGCGTTAAAAGAATTAAGGAGAGAGATTTTATCTCGACTCTGCTTCATCTCTGATTACGATTAAGTAATGGTATCAAAGTTGTATTTTTTATTTGTGTTCTTATATATTTATCCTTTATAAATCAAGAATGTGCCCATCATATAAATTAGTCCTACACAATATTCAACTCCCTCTTTGTTGTGTTACTAACCAATGCTAGCTTCATACCTTTACACCCGCCGTAAAGAACAACCTTGTCCTCAAGGTGGAATTTTCTCACTCGATCCTGGATATTATTGATGAAAATCTTGTTCTTTCGTTCGATGATGTTGTCCTTGGTAAAGACATTAGTATAACCGTTTGAGTCGACGTCTACGCCATTAGTGATAATCATGGCCTGAACAGCTGCCTTGTAGGCTACGGCTTCATCAATGCTGATAGAGTTGCATAACTCTATATCCTTGAATAAATCTTGGAAATTCAGCTGAGCTTTGGGGATAAGGGTATACCCATTAACAAGGACGAGAAAATGGATTAAACTCTTGACCACCTTTGCAACTCGTAAGAACTTCTCAAAAGGTTTTCTATATTTCCTAAAAAGATCCATGTTGAGCTCTTCAGTTCTAGCACAAGCCATAGTTGAGAAGAATTCAATACCCTCGTAGATGTCAGTGGAAGCTCCACTAGAAACAGCAGCCATGACTTTAACGTCAATTAAGAGTTTCTTTTCTGTCTTTAGGGAATCATCATCAACACAAGATTCAATAAATTCATGAGACTCAACCTTATAAAACTCAGAAGTTGCTTCCACCAATGGCTTCTTCAATTTATTCGAAAACAAAGATTCAACTGTTTGAAATATCATGAATTCTGTAAAGTTTTGAAATGCTTCAAGAGTATGATGAGCTCTGAAAACAGATTGAACCTTTGTAACAGCTTCTTTACCAAACTTGTCACGCACCAATTCAAACAACATGTCCCCTTCTTTATCTCTACTCCTTGTACGATCAACAATACCCTTTTGCACCTTTCTGTACCCGACACAATCTGACCATCACCTATTGTGACCATAAAACAACTATGAAATAGCAGCTTCAATCTCTTACTATCTTCTTTATTATCAACTAAAAATCCACCAGGTTTCCACACATAATTAGCTCGAGATAGCCTAATCGATCTTTTCTCACCGGTAACAACTCCAACCGAGAGAATATGGCCAAACTTAACTGATTTAGGATACCAGTATTTGTGTTGGTAATGACATTTGAGTAAAGAGCTAGGAGATCGAAATTTCTCAGTCAATCTTTCAGCAAAGTGCAATGTTCATTGATCTTTGGTTGTGATAGATTGATCATTCTTCATAAACCTTTTTTTTAAACCCATGTAGTAACCACAACCACTCTTCTTTCTTGCTCTTTTAAATCGAGGTCTATGATACAGTTGTGTCACCAAAACTTTACTAGATATTGAGTTCTTACTTGATGAGCTTTTGAAAACCACATCTTGGAAGAACCCTTCTGTTTTGAATCGCACACAACCTGTTCAACGAATTGCTCATTGCTATCAGTTCTCACTTTTTGTTTCACAAAGAGATCTAGGTTTTGTTCCACAACATTTCCCAGAGAGATTTTCAGTATGTCCTCATGTTTTGTGGGTTGGGTTTGTTGAAACTCATGTGTTTCCTTTGGATGATTCGCTGAGATTTCTTGCTATGTACTGTCCACCACATGTTCGACCAAATTCTCAAGAGAAGTTTCACTTGGTTGTTTCAAATTCGTTCTCATGTCATGGAGGGTGGACTGTATCTCCCCTCCCATAGTCCCCTGCATTTTCTCCACTTTATCATACATCTGCCGGACAAGATTTCGAGCTTCGTGGATGAGATTACGAAATTCGTTGATTTTCGGATTATTACCCACAGTCGAGAGAAACTTAGAGCTCTGATACCATTGTTAAACCATGAGGTTTATCTGAAAAGATTAGAGAAAGAGATTAGAATAAGAAGAAGTAGAAGAAAAGAAAGGAGGAAGAAGAGACAAAGAGACGACATGAGTATTTCCTTCACTTGACTCATTCTTAGCCACTTCCTCTCACATACCTCTTTCTCCGGGCGATATGATTAGCAGACTTATTAGATATCTGGAAGTAGATCGTTGTATATTTGTCATGAACATAAGTCTCTTTTTTTTTGCCCTTTTATGCTCCACACAAGTTTTGCCAATTCAGATGATAGTGAGATGGTAGATAACACTTGCTGGACCTGCATAAATGAATCACACCTAGCTGGTGGCAAGAACCAATTCTCATCACGCCATCTCGAAGCTACCGAGGCATTCAAAGGGATACCATATTGTCTTGGCCCAAGTGGACCTACAACATCAATAAGTGAGCCTAAGGAAGTCCAAGGGTCTATCCAAAAACTGACCGTACACCCATTTCCTTGTAATATTGTTAACCATTTTGTTGTTGTTTTCCTTAGCTTGAGTAGTTGTTTGAAGTTCCATGAATGGTTTTGAGATGACTTTATTTCCCATAAACTCTTGCCCTTGATCACGTTCTTATGTATCCAAGCGACCCATATTGACTCCTTTCTAAAGAATAACATCCATAGAAGTCTGAGAGCACAAGTGGTGTTCCACATATTTAAAATTTTTAGCCCTAAACCTCTATGAATTTTTGGCGTAGCCACTGTTTCCCATGAAACCTTGGACGAGTGTCTCCCTTCTATCCATCCTTTCCATAAAATGAGCTACACATAGAATTAATAACTATGATGCATTTTTTAGGAACAAGAAAAGCAGCAAACCAGAAATTAATAATCCATGAGATGATTGAGTTTAGTAATTGAAGTCTACCTGTTAGGGATGAATACTTTGTGGTCTATGATTCAAATTTTGATCTGATCTTTTGAATCAGAGGCTCACAATTAAGAAAAGATAGCTTTTTAGAGCTTAGTGGTAGTCCTAGGTATCATATAGGTAGGGTTCCCTGCTGAATCCTAGAAACTGATTCAATGATTGTAATTTGCGTAGGTAAAACTGCAGCAGCAAAGAAGCATGATTTCTTAGGACTAATGGCCAGACCAGAGAGTTGTTGAAATTCTTGGAGTACTTGCAGAGTGTTAGTGACTGATGAGATAGCACCATCCGTGAAGATCAATAGGTCGTCAGCAAAACAAAGGTAAGTGAGTTTGGATTCCTTACACTTAGGATGATAACCAATACGTCCTTGCTCTGCGGCCTCACTTAGTTTGAGAGAGAGGAAGTTCATGATAATTCCAAATAGGTAGGGTGAGAGAGGATCACCCTACCTTAAGCCTCTAGTGCCCTTGAAATATTTATGTAATGCACCATTGATTGCCATTGCATACAAAGTAGATGAGATGCATTGTCTTATCCACTCTATATAAATGTGTGGCATGTTATAAGCTCTAAGCAAGCAGAGGAGGAAGTCCCACCAGACATAATCAAAGGCTTTTGCTATATCAAATTTGATGGTCAGCTTTGAAGAGCTTTTTCCAGAATGGTATCCATTAACAATATCAGAAGCAAGGAGGCAGTTTTCCAGCAAGAGGCGCCCTTTAATGAAGGCAGTTTGGTTTGGTATAATCAGCTTTGAAAGGTATGGTTTCAATCTTGCCACTAGCAGCTTAGAAATGGTTTTATATAAGGTATTACAACATGAGATAGGCATGTAATCCTTTATAATTGTGGCACCTGAAAACGTAGGGATAAGAGTGATGATTGTTGAGTTAGTAGACTGAGACATGAATGGATGGAGAAAACACTTCTGAATGGCAGCCACTACTTCTTCTCCTTCAACCGACCACGCTGCTCTATAAGACCAGAGGTAAGACCATCTGGCCCTGGGCTTTTATTTGGATTAAGCTTGCATAAGACTTTTAAAATCTCTGAGGTAAGCTTGCATAAGCTTGCGGCTGAGGGTTTAATGTTGACCAGGATTTGATCTTGTGCAGAAAATCTGTAGAGATTAGGCATGATGATATCTTCAACATTAATTGACTGTGGAGCCAACGAGGGTCCCAAGATTGTCATAAAATGACCAACTACCAAGGCGCACATTTGAGCCGGAGTGATGGCTATGAATCCTTGTATGTTTTTCAAAGTACGAATCGTGTTGAATGCATTTCTTGCCGCAACACTCTTATGGAAAAAACTGGTGTTTTGGTCTCCATTTGCTAGCCAATTAATTCTCGATTTTTGCTTGAAATAAGCCTCTCCAATTTCCTTAAGGGTTTCTAGCTTGGATTGACATTCTTTTTCCCTTTCAAAGTTGCTTTGACTTGGATGTTGAAATGCATGTACCTGCACACCTTTAAACAAACAATTAGCCTCACAAACTTTCTTTTGAATCTCTGAAAAGTTGTTTTTATTTAGTGATTTAAGCACTCTTTTCAACTGCTTTTGCTTGAAACTCAATGAATACAGAGAGTAATCCTCAGTTTCCGAGTGAATCCAAGTGTCTGCGACCATGGATAGGAAGCTTGGGTGAGAGGTGAGATAATTAAAAAAATTTAAAGGTTTGGTTCCACTCAAGGCTGAGCTGGGAGATAGGGCAATTAGAGAGGGACAATGGTCTAAAAAATCAGGGGCTAGAAAGTGCGTAAGGCTTAGGGGATATGATAATAGTCATTCTTCATTAATGAGAACCCTGTCCAGCTTTTTTGCAATGGGATTAAATGACTGTCTATTTGTCCATGAAAATGCAGGGCCATGATAACACCTATCTTTGATTTCAAGTATGTCTAGACAGAGCTTGAAATCAATCATCTGAGGAGTGAAAGAGCTTCTGGCGTCAGATGAGTGCTCAGCTGGGTGCAGAATTTCATTGAAATCTCCGCTTAGAATCCATGGATGAGAGCTTAATTATAGGTAGGAGTGAGACATTTTTAGATCATGCTATAACTGATTTCTTTCTCCTACCATATTTTGAGCATACACAACCGTAAAGAAGAAGGATGAGCCACATAGCTGGGAGATTCTGCAAGTTATAAACTGACTCGTTTTATACATGACTGAGACTGACAAGGGGTCCTTCCAGATAATGATTATTCTGCCATCTTCATCTTCAGAGTAATTCGAGGTAAATTACCATTGGTAAAACAACCGATTTCTCACAAAGTTCAATTGAGATTCTTTTATGTGGGTTTCGAAAAGAGCTCCTATAGAAATATTATTATTTATCCACCAATTTATAAAATTATGGTGCTTGTCAGAATTGTTTATACCTCTAACATTCCAAAAAAATGTGTTTATTGACATAAAAAATGTTAGGAATGGTTCACCCCTTTAGAGAGGGGAGTCCCACTATAAGGGTAGGATTTTGGTCTGTAGCTAGAGGGTTAAGAATTTGGTCAATAGCTAAAGGGATAGAAATATGGCCTGAAAGAGGAGGGCTAAGGAAATGCGGAGAGGCTATATCCATTGGGGATGATGGTTCTGGAGAAGAGGGATTTAAAGTGATGGATTAGATTTAGAGATTAGACTGGGAGATGAAGAAGTAATCATAAACTCGTGGTGCATCAGATCAAAAAGAGGTCTTTTCTTAGAAGTATTAGGAGGAAGTTGGGTTGGTAAGGCTAAGAGGTGGGTAATACTTGCTATTAGGATAGTAGCATATGGAAGTGGAGGATTTGGGGTACTGACAATAGTGACAGAGAGATTTACTGGCGGATTGCACATGATTTCAATAATTTGGGGCTGCAGGCTTGCAGGTTGAGATAGATTAGTTGCAGAACCAGGGGGATTAACTGGCGGATTGCACATGGTTTCAAGGGCAGTCTTTGTAGCTTGGACTGGAACCCATTTAGTAGAGGGGCAGTGACCTGGGAGTTGTCCCATCTCCATGCAAACATTACACGTTGGAGGCAACCAAGGGTAACTGACTTCAAGCGCACTGACTGAGCTGTCTTCACGTTCAAATTCTACTTTCTTTGGTAGTGGTTTAGTACAGTCCACTCGGACTTTTACATGAGCAACATCCATATTAGATAATCTGATTGTTGAGTCGTCTATTTCCACAGGTTCTCCTAGAAGACCAGCAATGAGACATAACTCTTGTTGGTGGAACAAATCAAGTGGCAGACCATGAATTTGATCCCATAGGGGATTGAGGTCTGGGATGGGGGCTTGCTAGCAAGATCTGGTGTCCATTGAGCAACATAGAACATTGTTGATCCGATGTACCAAATTTCTTTGTCAATAATTTTTATTCTGTAATAGCATTTGGAATTCTAACCATCATGGTTCTTTGTGCATGTTTCAAGTGAAACTCAACCTTATTGCCTCTTCCCCAAACATGGGACAAAACACTTTGAATTTGTAAATAATATGGGGGTTTTCTCGTGAAAACACCCACATTGAAGTCTTTATTGATTTCTGCGCCTTTCTGAAAAACCGAATTAGGGGGTGTGCCTTCAGGCGAGACTGAGATTGGAGCAAGCCTTTGCAGAAACTTATCTGAATATGAGCTGACTGTTGCATCCCATGAATTAGGGGCTTGTCGAGGAGTAGTTTAGGAGCTGACCGAGAAGCTGGAACTTGGGTCGGCAAAGGTTTAGTCTGGGGTAAAGGGATGTGAATTTGTGATACTGATATCTCATTCAGGCCAGCCAAAACAGCGTTGCTAGTGAGATTTGGGTTTACCGATGAACTGGAACTACCATCTGCTGATGGAAGTGGTTGGGGTTGCTCTTGAGCATCATTAGAAGGTAAACCATTACCTCCCAATATAGTAGTCTTGGAAATAGAGTTTTCCACATACTCAATTTTGTTTGGTTTTTTCCTTTCACAACTTTATCTTTGAGATCTGGATTAGCCACTGAAGAATTGTTTGAGTGTTTTTTTGTTAAAGTACTAGTTGTCTCATGGAAGGGAGCACATCTTGGAATATCTGTAACTTTAGAAGCTACAGTAGTTGGCTTAATAAGAACGATAGGAGTGGTGGGGGAGGAGGGGAGAGGAGGGAAATTGAAAATGCTAAGGTGGGGGATAAAAGGTGGAGGGTCAGGGGGTTGCCGGAGCGAAGTTTCTCCGGCCATGGAGGCAAGGTCGATGGCAAAACAAGGGTTAACACGGAAAACGAGGAAGCAAAAGCAGAGGAGAGAGAATTGAGAAAAAAAAAGATTTTTCTCTAACTAACCGACTTGATATAGTTTGTTCAATAAATGTTACTGGTAATACTGCATCAACTTTTGTTTACATTGTACGAATTCACATTTTTTAATACTGCATCAACTTTGATTCATTGTTTACGTTATGTTGTTATAATATTTAGATTTTATGCATTTATGACTTTCGCTTATCATGATCGATGATTATAACATAATATTAAACAATTTTTTTTTTTAGAATTTGGTGAGATTTTAAACAAATGTATTGTGAACAAAAGTTCATTTTAAATAGAAAAATGAGCAATATAAATTTAAAAAATAATAGTTTTTCGTTTCAGTTTATAATACTGTAAATAATAAAAAATTTATTAACTTATAATCAAAAGCAGTTGATCAATATGTCACATTTTTACACAAGTTGGATATAATATTTTATAAAAATTCATTTACTTCTAAAAAATACAACAAGCAAATAGTTAAAATGTTTAAAGGCCAAAACATACATACGAATATTATGAAATATAAATCTGTAATTTTGTTATATATTGTACTTGTGATTATTCCATAAACAAAACTTTCAATGACCGTTTCATACCATCCACCAAAAAATAATCATCATAGTATAAATTAAAAGATAATTTATAACCCGCAAACTTTCAATAACTATTTCATACTACCCACCAAAAAATAATCATCATAGTATAAATTAAAAGACAATTTATAACATGCGCTTTAAACACGGGACCATCCTAGTTCATCCATAATTCTACCTGCAAAAATTGCAGCTGGAAGTAGTTTTGGAGTTGACTCATCTGAAGGAACCATCGAGGAAGAATTTGAAGTGTCATACCCAAAGACAAATATACCTCATTTTTAGTTAGTTTTCATGTATGTTTTGATCTATTTTACGTCATTTAGGAGTTGCATTCATTCATTTTATTGTAGTTTTGCATTTATTTTGTATTTTAGAGTTTTAGATTAGAAAGTTGCATAATTTCCTTTCTTTGAGTATTTTCTAGGTGATTTGGAGCTACTTTGAAGGAGTGGAGACTTGGAGATGGATCTTGAGGCAAAGAATGTAGTATCAAATCAAGTGAAAATGCCCACTGGAATGAAAGTCTCGTTGCACCCTCAGCCGAGACCATAGTCGAGAGTCGAAGAACTCTTGATTGCTGAAAGCCTTCCCTTGAATGTAATTGGATAAAATTTTGACACAAGATAGTTGAAAGAGTTAGCTTTCTTTAGGCGGGGGTTGAAGGCATTTGAACAAGCAATCAAGATAATATGGCGATTATACTATGGATAGGTCATTCTGGCTCAAAGATGAAGCAAACAACCATTTGAATAGACTTGACCCTCGACCGAGATTATGGTCGAGGCACAGATCATTTGTGATGTTCCAAGACACCATATGTTCGAAGTTCCTTACACACATCCTTTTATTTAATTGGATCCGACCCATTTTGTCCCGGGTCTATCCAACTTGTTTCCAGACTTAAAAACCCTATTGTTTAAGGGTTAAGACTCATTTCTTGTTTTTATACTGCAGCCACGAGTTTGAAAGAGTTTGAGAGAAAATGAGGAACATTGGAGACTCTTTGGCGATAATGATCTTAGGATCATCATCTCCAACCATCTATTGAGATTTTTTCCTTTATTTATTCCCTTTCACTATGTCTAAGCTTTGTTTATGTTTGAGCTTATGTTATGTTTATGCTTTTTTTTTTATGTTTGTTTTCTTGTTTGGTTAGATGTGTTTGATGTCTGAGTAGTGTTTGATGGGTTGTTAGCTAGGCAGATCTTAGAGTTTAGTAATGGAATCTTGATACTTGGGTTGTTAGATGCTTAGATCATTCACTTGAGATGTTCTTAATGCTAGGTCTAGCTTGATCAACTAGTCACATTGATGGTAGGAAAGACATCATCCGAGAGGTGTTTGATGAAAGTCCCGAAATAATCTTTTTGTGAGTTTTCCGTTCATAACCAATGATAGTTGATGTTAGAGTGGAAAGTGGTCTTTGTGAGCTTGTTTAATTTAGCTTATTGTCTAGCAAAGGGACTCAACGCCACGAAAGTAGGTTGATCCAAATATGTGTCTCTACATTAGGATGGTAGCTAATTTTGTGCTTGAGATTCTTGATTTGATTGATTTTCCCCTATATCAATTGCCCTACCTAAAACTCATTGTCTCTAGCAGAGACGTCCCTAATTAGCGACAACTTAGCAACTCCCAACAAAGTTGTTAATTAGCGATGCAATCTAACGACGTAAAAATTGAGTCGCTAATTAATAACCGCTCTGAAACGTCGCTAATTACCGACTGCTTGGCGTAGTCGCTATTACGTTGCTAATTAGTCTCGTGACTAATTAAGAACTATGTAGCGTCCTTGGTAATTAGCGACACTTTAGCCACCGCAGCAAACGTCGCAAATTCCATTCGTGCTCTTTCATGTTCTTTTTCCAATTGTAGGATCATACCACTCACAGATTAACCATGCCAGGGTATTCTAACTATATAATATCTGTTAAAACTCCATAAAAATGTTGTGACTAAACAACGACATTTTTGCGATCACACCAGACGTTGCAAATTCGTCACAACATTTAGCAACTAATCAGGTACATCTATTTAATGACGCACACGAATGTCGCAAAAGCGTCCCTAATTTGTGATGTTATCGCAACTATTTGCTTTAATAGTAAATACGTCGCAAATCAGTCGTAAATTAGCAATGTTTTAGTGATGTTTTGAAAAGGTTGCAAATTTGTAACTCTTTTGCGACGTCGAAAAATAGTGGCAAATACGTCGCAAACACGTCTTTATATTTAGCGACGTTTGTTGTGCTCGCAAAATGTGGTCGCAAAATGCATGTTTTCTTGTAGTGTTTGTCAAGAACTTCCTGAATATCATGTTCCGAAAAGAAGACAAATTGAAACATCTCCTTCGACAACACAATACCTCTAGCTTTTTCTTTCTTTTGCCATTTTCTAGGCATATCAAATATAAGACTAAACATGTTTTTATGCGCCGGGTTGAGAAGACGGCCAACCAAACTGAGGCAGGTATGACATTATGAATGATTTTTCTTCATCTTCTAGAGACATGGCCATGAGAGTCTTATCCATGGCAGAAGACATGAAAACTGATAAAACTAGAGAACCAAAACTTGACTAACGGAAACTCAAAATTTTCATTTGAACATAAATTTAATTTCATAACAAATTTGAATAAAATTATAGCTTAAAATATAAAGGTTAATTTGAAATCTTTAATTAAACCTTGTAATTTTGAATTGACTAAAAAACATATAAACATATTTTAATTTATTTTATTTTTATGTTGAACTCAAGGTTAACTCCAAGATTGTTAGTGGTTTTCTCACAACAGAGATTAGTGATTCTCACCCCATGTTTTTTCTAATAAATATGTGGTATGACTTTCTTTCAAATGACTAGATAGTCTGAGTGTCGCATGAGTATAAAGAAACTAAATATCTAACAGATAATCTAGCTAGCTATGCATTTACTTTACCTCTAGTATTTCATTTTTACAGTTCTATTCATGTTGAGTTATTACCTATTGGGGAAGATAATAGAGATGGGTTTCCCACTCTCCAATGATTTGTAGACATTATTTTTTTTTTTAAAAGTTAATAAAATTGAGAGGTGTGTTCCTCCCTTTGCCGACCAAAAAAAAAATCTCTTCATACTTAATGAAAAATAATATTCCATTTTAAAATGAATAAAAGCATTAAAAAAAAAAGTTAATATACACTTCTATATCAGGAGATCTTGAATGGACAAATCAAAAGTTTCCTGACGATTTTTATGTTTCTTTCCACAGCTTTTATTACACAGATACTTTTCCTTATAGATAAGATATATTTGTGTGTTTTGACTTTTGTGTATATATATTGTGATAAAAGATATAATATGGTACTGTAGAGAAGAAGAAATGTCGCCAGAGAAAAACACTTTATCGGTTGTTGTTAATCCATCGACGAGAGACAATTTCATTGAAAATGAAACAAAAAAAGAGAGACCGATCCTGTCTAACATATCTTCTAAAGGAGTTTTTGCCGCTGTCTCTTACATGGCATCTGCTGGTATATTTTAGTTGCAATTTTAATATATTTATAATCAACACCCAAGTATTTTTTTTTCATGATTTTCAAATTTCACGTATATTTAATTCAATAGCTCTATCTCAAATTACATGCAGTTTTGTTAGTGATATTCAATAAAGCGGCACTTTCTTCCTATAGCTTTCCAAGTGCAAATGTCATAACTCTGCTTCAGGTATACTTGAGTTACTCTGATTCCTCAATTTTTGTACAACTCTAACAATTAACTAGTTCTGCGTATTTCGGGTTTCGGTTCAGCTTCGGGTCAAGTTTTTAAATCTAACCTATTTGGATCCATATGGAAATTGAATCATGTTATAAGTGGTTAGGGTCGGATATGTTCGGATTCAGGTCAAATGGTTCAGGTTAGATAGTTTTGGGTTCGAATTGGATTGGGTATAAATGTGAAAAATCGAATAGTACCTGAATTTTTTTTTTTGTTAAGTAGTACCTATATTTCTTTTTTGTTAAGTAGTACCTATATTTCTTTCTTGTTAAGTAGGACCTGAACTTTCGGGTTACGGTTTGGGTTTCAGGTAATTGAATTAACGATTAAAAGATTTTGAAATATTTTGTGTGTGTTACAGATGGTTTCTTCTTGTCTGATTTTGTATGTGATGAGATCTTTTAAAATCATATATTTCAATAATGATGGATCCAAGAACGAGCACAACAACAACAACTTATTGACTCTTGTTTCAGCAAGACGATTGTTTCAGACAATCCCACTCGCATTTACATATCTACTTTATATGGTATGCATTAATTTGTAATCAACCTCTTTGGTTATCAATTAATCATAAAAAAAAAATACTTTTTTTTTTTTTTTAATTTTGTGGTTTTTTTTTTTTTTTTTT
>WJSH01002274.1:151283-171428 GCA_009757365.2 Lepidium campestre
TAGAAGCCACATTATACTTTCCTCATCTCTACTCTCTTGGCTTTCAGGTACTTCAATTTATTTGAAAAAGAAAATAAATGTTGGTATTTATATAATTTACAATCGAATATCATCAACATTTATATTAATATCACCATCTAAAATAAACGTAAATCCACATTCTCTTCTAAACTCTCCACATCTTTTTGTGGTTACAAAATTTGATTAAGAATTGTTGACAAACAAAAAAAACGTAAATCCACATTCTGATATACTCCGATTCATTTGGAAGATTTTATTAGAATTGAAATATTTTTATAATTATTAGTAGAATTTTGTGCACGTTTAGGAATATATTTTCTTAAATTGTCTTTAGGATTCTCTTGGAGTGTTCCCTAAGATAATCAAAATGGATCTTACCATTAACAAATAATGATATATATTATGTTTTTGAAGTTATCAATTTTTTTATGTTTGTACAATATAAAAATGCATCAAAATAAATATTTTATAATGATTTATTTCTCTAATCACTAACCAAATTAACTTTTGGAAAAAATCACTTCAAAAACCTTCAAAATTGGATTCCCTCACAACTTAAATCTTCAAAGTTTTTACTCCCATAAAAAACTTTTACCTAAATTATTTTCTGATTATAACCTTTAAATTGAGTTTGCTCCTCATAATCATTCGAAACGTAACTTCCGCTAAATCTTTGTTATATATTTTTGCAGGTGGTGATATGTCTTTCATGTATTTTGGCTTTTTTAATAAATTACTCTGTGTTCCTCAACACAACCATTAATTCGGCACTAACACATTCCATATGTGGTAATCTGAAGGTAAAATGAAAACATGGTCTTTGTATATATGTTATATAGGTTCAAGTACACATAATTATATATCATATGTCTGCATTAAAATATAGTGTTTTTGAACAAAATTTAAATAATAATATAATTTTATTGATACACGTAAATTATATTTGATGGCAGGATTTATTTACCATTTCACTAGGTTGGCTTATATTTGCTGGACTTCCTTTTGATTGGGTGAGTTTATAATAAACTATGCTCCATTTCTTTTTTTCCTTAAACATTCATCAAGCATTTTGCTTTAAATCAATTGAAAATCACAAAGCTAAATATTGCAATCAATGAGTATCAATTCTCTTTTTATTTTTTTATGAATCATTGGGTTGTATCTATCCCGAAACTTTCAGTTAAGTTCGAGTTCACCCAAAATATTTACCTCCTTCTAAAACCACCTACTTTGATAATTGAAATTGTTAAACTACACATAAACTTCAAATTCAAGTTTAAACCACCAAGACATTAATTGTTTAACGTTTATTATTAGCTTTTAACTAAACTAATACAAATTTGAAAGATTTGGTTTATTTAAGTTTGTATATGACAATTAACGTCTGGGTGGCTCAAACTCTAATTTGAAGGTTATGTGTAATTACACAGTTTTAATAATCAAAATATGTGGTTTTAGTAAAACAAACAGACATGTTGATTAGACTTGGACTTAATTGGAGGTTTGGAGGTTTTTAGGTGGATAAAACCCACAAACCCTTTTCTTTTCATTTCTTTTAATTTAAATTATTTTCTTTACCGTCATAATTTCTTACTAATGTTTATGTCTTTCATCAGATTTTTAAACTTCCATTAGATCGTCTTACAATTTTTTTTGCTACAATATTTTAGTAACTTAATAATGAGACAATGTTGAATGTGATAACAGGTTAACGTAATGGGTCAAGCGCTAGGTTTCACCGGATCTATTGTTTATGCATTTTTCAAATATAAAGGCATGTGAACCTTATATTGACCTCTTGGATACATTTTTCTTTTATGAAACAACTCAACTCAAGACCTCTTAGGGAAACCGATTAAGACGCAATATAATTTCAATCATGTGCAGTGGACATCAATTTATGGTTTTAGTTTTAATATCAAAGATTTGTTTCTGTTTGATTGTATTTTCTAGTTCTGAGTTGTATTACTCTACCTCTGTGAAGTTTTAAATGAAATGCAAGTAGTTGACAAAAGAACATTTAAAAACTGGTATGCAGGCTATATAGTTCTAAACTGGTCTACTGTTTATAAGGATAAATTGTTCTTAACGTTTATGGTTGAATGTAAGTTGTTATTTTGAGCCCAAAAAAAAAACTTTTATGGTTTTCATAAGATAAAATGTCTTGAAACTAGATTGAAATCCCATAACTGAGAAATGCAGACTTATATTGTTTTATAAGATTTTTTAGTAAACCTTATAAATTAACTTATTAAATAATAGATGAACCGACTAGTAGAATATTTCATTTTATCCTTACTGAGATATGCAGACTTATATAGTTTTATAAGATGTTTTACTAAACTTTATAAAAATCTTCAACTAATAAAATGGATCCTAATACTAGAATATTCTCTTTTAGCCCTCTCTTCCATATGTGTTGGCAAAAAAAAAACCCTAATTTTGAACTGGTTGCTAAAATCTCTGGTGAATTTCGCTATTTGATTATGTCATTTACTCTTCTCCCAATTTTATTTTGCGATCAACTGTCAAAGTTCTTTCCTTTTTGTTCTCCTTCTTAATTTTTTTTTCGTTTTTCACTAGTTCTTATAAATTTTCATTTTTGTTTTTCAGATCCTAATGATTAAGTTGTATTATGTTTCTGGAGTGTGGAAGTTTACCAACTCCACTCTTTGGGAATTTGAATTTGACGTTGACAGCCGAGCTTCTCTTGATGTTGTTGATGAAGAGATTAGTTTCCAGGATTTAGTCTCTGTCATTTTTGAAGATTTTGGACTTGATTATGCTTCCCACAGTGCTAAACTTAGTTATGCTCATCCTCCTTATGTATTGTCTGTCCCAAAAGAGTTCCTTCCTCTTTTTATAAGGAATGATAGACAATTGAAATCTTTTATTCAAAAGTTTTCTGAGAGCAATGGATTTATTCAACTATTTGTGATAGTTGATGAAGTATTTTCTTAGTTGAACTCTTTCTCCTATATGAGGTTTTATCATTTTTGTTTACTATGTCTTTTGTTTCATAGGTCCATTTATTATATGATCTTATAGTAGAGACAAGTTCCTAAAGAGAAAGTGTTAAATGTCTTGGGTGGGATAGATAATGAGGTATGTTTTTATAACTCTTTTATCATTTTTATCAATTAGTCTTTCCAAAGTCATCATCTTCTAATTGACAGGGACAAATGAGTTCATTCCCAAAGATTGGTGGAACTGACACTGATCTTAGTGTTCCTGATCCTTCTCATTCATCTTTTCCTATAAATGAGATATTTGTATCAGTTGATTTATATAACTGTTTAGTGAGATGTTTACCACATTCATATTGTCTATTAAGCAAATATTTCTTCTTGTATATTGCAGATTCAAACAGGTTCTGCTGATTCACCCAACCAATTAATAGTCCTGATTTTGTCCAAGTACCTCATGTTATGAATGATGTATTTGTTTTATTTTGGCCGTTGCTTGTGTTATGATTTGGCAATTAATAAGTTTAGTATTGTAGTTTATAAATTTTGTGTAATCTCAGTTTAGCTTTGTTGGTATTGGTTGCTATTTTTAATCTGGTTTGACTTTTGTTATGTTTAATAAAGTAGTTTATAAAACTTTATAAATTCTGTATGTTTGCCTTAGTTGATTTGTTTTCTTGTCTAATAGCATTGATTATGTCCAAATACATCATACTATGAGGTATTTGATTTATTATGGTCGCTTCTTGGTTTATAAATTTGTACGACCATAACACTCCGTCGAGCTCGTCGGCCCAACTTCCTTTCTTGTCATCCACCCGTTTCTTCAGGCCGTTGAAGATTACATTGTTCGAGGTTTTTGCCTGGCCGTTTCCTTGCGGGTTCATTGGCATTGACTTGCTTAATCGAATACGCTATCTTGCGCAAAATCCTTTGAACGCAGTTGATATGAACTGAGATCCGTTGTCGGTGACGATCTCGTAAGGTAATTTGTGGCGGCATATCACGTTTTTCCAAACGAACTTTTGCAAATGGATGTCCTGGATCTTTGAGTATGATTTTGCTTCTACCCATTTCGTGAAGTAGTCGGTTAACACCAACAAGAACCTTTTCTGACGAGACGATGGTAATGGTCCTACGGTATCCATCCCCCATCGCATGAAGGGATAAGGAATTGTTGCAAACGCAAGGAACTCAGCAGGCGAATGGATTAGGGGTGCGTGTCTTTGGCAGGCCTCACATCTTGCAGCAAACTTCTCAAAGTCAGCGTTCATGGTAGGCCAAAAATATTTGAGCCTCTTGATTTTTAGTGCAAGTGTTCGAGCGCTTGAATGATTGCCTCATGCCCCTAGGTGAACTTCCTCCATCACTCGCTTCGTTTCTTTCTCGTGAATAAGGTTCCATCAATGCTCCTTCGTAACAAGAGTTTGTTGTGGAGGGCATAATTCGCGTTTCGGGACTTTAGTCGTCTAGCTGCCCATTTATCACTAGGGACCGTACCGTTGGCGATGTAGGAGCGGATGTCGATTCTCCAATCGGCAGGATCTTTCATTGAGATTTCCTCGACATGTTCGTTGTCAGCTGTGTGTTCGTCTAGTGTGTCTTTGCCGTCGATATTGTTTATCGTCATGCAAGCTCCCTTGGGTAAGTTTATGCTTGGAGTGTTGATACTTTCTACGGGAATAATACGTCGCCGAGTGGGATCAAATGTTGAAGCCAAAGCAGCCAACGCTTCCGCGGACGTGTTCTCCCCTCGGGATAGTTTAGTTAGTTGAAATCATCGAAATTCCTGTGAGAGGCCTCGTACGACTTTAAGATATGCATCCATTCTCTAGGTTTTAGTCTCGAAATCTCCATTAAATTGGTTGGCCACGAGCTGGGAGTCGCAAAAGGCGTTGATCTCTTCTACTCTGATTGACCTAGCGAGGCGTATCCCGGCTATCAACGCTTCGCATTCAGCTTCATTGTTTGAGGCATGAAACGCTGGCTAGAATGACTGTTCGATTACGTCGTCAGTGGGTGAGACCAATCGGATGCCGACGCCTGACCCTTGTAGGGATGCAGATCCGTCGACAAACAAGGACCAGCTATTTGGGCTCGTCTCATTTGTCAAGAGATCGAGCGCTAGCTTAACAAGGAAGTCGTCCAACACTTGCGATTTAGCACTTGCTCGTCCTCTGTACTCCATGTCACATTCGCTGAGCTCGATAGCCCATTTCGCCAGTCTTCCCGATTGACTCGGGTAGTGCAGAATTGTTCATAGGGGTTGATTAGTTAAGACGATTATAGTATGTGCTTGGAAGTAATGACGCAGCTTCCGTGCCGAAACTACGATCGCAAGGGCGATTTTCTCCGGGGTGGTGTACCTTATCTCGGCATCGTTTAATGATTTGCTGATATAGAAAATGGGCTTCTGTTCGCCACGGTCTTCTTTTATCAGGACTCCGCTGACATCCGAGCTGGATATCGCAATGTATAGGTACAATTCTTCTCCTTGTTCGGGCTTGACCAAGACGGGAGGCGTCGAGAGATAGATCTTCAGTTCTTTGAACGCCTCCTCACATTTTTCATCCCATTCGAACTTCTTATTGTTGCGCAGGAGTTGGTCAAAGGGAAAACACTTGTCCGTTGATCTTGCGATAAAGCGGTTGAGTGCTGTTATCCATCCGGTCAGTCGTTGTACTTCTCGTTTGCTTCGTGGTGACGGTAACTCCAATATAGCAGTTATTTGTTTTGGGTTGACCTCGATTCCCCGCTTGGTGACTACGTATCCCAAGAATTCTCTCGACTTGACCGCAGACGTGCACTTGGCCGGGTTCAACTACATCCCGTACTGATTTAAAGTCTTAAAACACAGCTTCAAGTCGTCTAGATGGTTTTCTGCTCGTATAGATTTGACCAACATATCATCAATAAAGACCTCCATAGTCCTGCCAATCTGCTCGGAGAACATTCGGTTGACCAATCTTTGGTACGTTGCGCTGACATTTTTAAGGTCGAATGGCATCACTTGGTAGCAGTACATTCTGCGACCGGTGATAAAAGATATTTTTTCTCGATCATCAGGATGCATTCGAATCTGATTATATCCCAAAAACGTGTCCATGAAAGATAGCAGCTCGTTTCCACTTGTGGTTTCGACGAGCTGGTCTATTCGTGGCAATGGAAAACTGTCCTTGGGACAAGCTTTGTTCAGATCGGTGAAGTCCACGCAAATCCTCTATTTTCTGTTCTTTTTCTTCACGACGACCGGGTTTGAGAGCCACTCTGGATACTGCACTTCCACTATCGAACCGATCTTCATGAGGCGATCGACTTCATCATTGACTGCCTTCGAGCGTTCGGCTCCCAGCTTTCTTCTCTTCTATATCACTAGTTTGAACGTAGGATCGACATTCAACCTATGACAAATTATGCTCGGATCTATACCGCGCATATCTGCTGTTGACCATGCAAAAGTTGAGAAATTTTGGCTAAGGAATTGCAAGAGTTCTTCCTTGATCGTCGGTTGAAGGTGTGTACCTATCCCTACGCACTTATCAATATGGCATGAGTCAAGGTTGACTTGTTCCATCGCGTCCGAAGCTTCGTCGTTTGGTTTCATAGTCTTTCGGGTCAACTTAGGTTCAAAAATTAGATAGGTTCGTCATTTATTCCTGAGCTTGTACTCGGTTATGAAGCATGTTCTTGCCATATGTTGATTCTCTCTTATAGTATAAATCCCGCTCATTGTAGGGAACTTAACGCATTGGTGATACATCGATGGAACTGCCTTCATCGCGTATATCCAAGGTGTTCCCAGTATCGCGTTATAGATCGCCAGCTTGTCGGGCACAAGGAATTTGATCCAGGTCGTCATTCCTCCGATAAAGCCGGACAGCTTCACTGTGCCTAAAGTCATGGTTGTATCTCCGTCAAATCCGGTTAGTGGACAAATAAAATGCTTTACTTCAGTGTTTCTCAGGTCCATGTGCTCTAGCGTCTCTTTGAATATTAAGTCTACCGAGCTCCCGGTATCGACTAGTACTCGCGACACTTCCCAATCAGAGATTCTTATCTTGATTACTAAAGGATCATTATGAGGTAAGGATACACCAAACAGATCATCCTCAGTGAAGGTTATTGCCGAGTCATGGACCAGCATCACTTCTCCTGTGTTTTGGGTCAGATGCTTGCTCGTCGCTTCAGCCTTCCTTCCGCACTTCTTGATTGCTTGTACGGAGTCATTGCACGACATTAACCAGCCCATTATCATGTGGACTCGCTTCCTTGGTGGGGGCAACCCGTCCTCTCTTTGGGCACTCGTTTTATGGAGGTACATGTTGATCGGGGTGTTTTACTGCCACTGGATTTGGTTGTCTCTCTTTCGTCTCCGTTCGGCGTTTGGGGCTGGCACCCTGTATTACTTTCTGTTCGTCATTTTCACATTTGGATCTTCGTTACCCTTGTTTCCTTTTTGATACTGCTCCAAAAGCATATTCTTAAGCTGTCGGCAACGCGTGGTTGGATGTCCAGTTCGTTTGGATCCAAGTCGTTGTTTCGATTGTCTTTGTTCCAAGACCTGTTTTCGTTGCGTCGTGATGAGCCTGGCGGCGGTTCATCAATGTAGAAGGCATCTGTTCGCTTTGCTTTATCGTTAGCGTAACTTTTGTCGTAATGTTATCGCAGTTCGTTATAGCTTTCTTTCTCGGCATCTTTAGTGTTTGCCGCTTTTTGTGATGGCTTCTTTATTATGCTTGCTCGGCGATCCTCGACTTTAGCGAACCTATTTTCTCGATGTAATGCATCTTCCAACGAGCACGGGACGTTGATGTGGAGGTCATCTTTCAAGCTCGAGTCATTGCACAACCCATTATGTAGTGCGGGAATGGCTAAGTCGTCAGTCACCGTTACTTGTGATACGACCGCTTTAAACCGATCTATATAGGATCGTAGAGTCTCATTTGTTCCTTGGAATATCGAGTACAAGTCAGCGCTCGTCGTGGCCTTCTGTATGTATATCGAATAGTGCTTTAGAAAAGACTTTGTTAGCTGCCTGTAGCTGTCTATGGAATATGGCTCCAACTTTGAAAACCAACTTAGCGCATCCCCGGTTAAGCTCTCGACGAACATTTGACAATAGCCAGCGTCGTATTCGTCAGGTGAGAATTGAGTACGTCCCATGGCGATGCCGAAAGCCGTCAAGAATCGGCTTGGGTCCATCCTTCTGTCATACGCGGGACACCTTATCTTTACATTGTGGTGTACCTTGATTCTAGAGAGCCGCTCGGTGAACAGAGTATTTTGTGTTTTGGAGAACATGCGATCGATCTCGGGTGCCGTGCTCATTGTGCTGTGTAATTGGGATGTCATCCTCTCGATCTTGGCTCTTATTGCTTCAATTGCGGCTGCTTGATCTTCATTCCCTTGGATTGATGGGTTCTGCACGGCTTGCCCTCTGGTACTTGTTGTAAGGCGCTCCTGGTGATCGTGTGATCCTGGTGATTCCTCGAATCGGATCCTTTGATGTTGTGTCGGGCTGGGGATCGTCGTGCTTGTATGGCGCCCAGCTTCAAGTTCGGCTAACTTCCTTTGGCATTCGGTCTGAGTTGATGCTATCGATTGATTTTTGGGTAAAAGCGCGTCCTGGTCCTGCTCGGTGTTCACTGTTCTCCCTGGTGTGTTCTCGTCTCTGGTATCTTGTCTTTGGTCCATGCTCATCTCGTTCAAGAGCGATAATCCATCCATCGTCTTTTCTGCTCTTCACGCGTCAAGAAATATCTCTGAATGTCCTCACAGACAGCGCCAATTGTTCTAACAAGAGTTAGCACAAAATAATTTATTAATCAATTTTGCCAACCATACAAAGTTGACGACAAAATAAAAGAAAAAGATCCGAGAATTTCGTCTTTGAAGAGCAAACGAAAACAAGCTAGAACTAAAACAAGAAGCTTAAGATTTTTCTCGAGCTCGTCGTGCGCTTGATGTTCTTCATAAGCTTCATCATATTCTTGAGCTTGATCTTCCTTCTTCTTTTTTTGTAAATTTTTTTTCCGTTAGGTAGTTGTTGGTGGAGGACAAATGTTTGATGTAGGCGACACGTGTTGAGTTCCATGCACTCCCCTCTCCTGATTTCTGGTCTGAGGCAGGTGTCATGCGTTCTGCGCCACGTGCCAATCCTTATTGATTCAACTAGAGTCCATTGCAACGTGCTCGCGGGTTTCTCCACGTGTTGTTCTTATTGATGGGACTTGCGTTCTCTGTTATACGCTAATTAATCCGTCAAAGCGCATACTGGGCATGTTAAGCTTTTATATGGGCCCAATTTCTTCTGCAGGTCCAACCTTCAATTATCATGATTAATTTATTCTTTTATATATTTTTGGGTCCGATCTCCCTCCTACACTTTCAAGATGCTTAGTAATGTAGTTTATAAGACTTTATAAATTTCGTGTATTCATTGTTAATGTATTAATTCTTGCTGTTAGTAAAAATTAAGTGTAGTTTAATATTGACTGTTGATTCTGGTTGTTCTTTGTGATTGGGTTTGTTGTTAATAAGTTTAATAAAGTAGTTTATAAAACTGTATAATTTAAATGTAATTAGATTATGGTGTTGCTTGTGATCTTGTTAATTATGGTGTTGCTAATTGAGTTCTCTGATTTTTTATTTTAAATATTTTTGTATAAGTGGACACTAGTATATTTAGAAGGTATCATCATGTGGTGATTTTTTTGATTGAGAGATTCCACTAGAAGTTGAGTATTTTGTTTGTCTTCCACCTTCTACTCGCATACCTATTGGTAGACCGAAAAAACAAAGAATTTCTTCCGTTTGGGAGCTTGAAAAATCAAAATCTCATAAATGTTGAAGAGGTCAGTCTGATCACAACAAATCAAATTGTGTAAATCGAATCTAGTTTTTCCTTCTTCTACTTTTTTTCTCTCATACTATTTGTTCTTATCGATGTGTTTGTAAGATAGTTTTATCTTTTTCACATATTTAGCATTTCCAAATTTTTATGAAAAAGATGTCCCAGTATTTTGTTTTTAAAGTTTAACAAGTTCCCTTATAAATCTTTATCAAAACAAACAAAATACTTAAACAAATAAAACTCTCAAATTTATAATGGGTTTATACAAAAGTTATCTTTAGTTTAAGACACAAATTAAGTTTGAATTTCCTTTTGATTACGTGAGTTAAGAAGGTGGAATGGTTTAAATAGGTAAACTAATTTGTTTTTTTCTTTTTCTTAACATCATCAAACTATTGCATTAACTTGACATGAGATAATCCTCATGTATATCAGTAATACAACCAGGAATCAAGTTAAAAGACTGAAATTCAATACATCGAACAGACTTGACCAATTTATCTGCATCTCGATTAGCCCCTCTTCTAACCCATGAAAACTCAATATTCTAAAACTTTGTTTTCCAATCATTGATCTCACGAATCCAATTATGAAGGCCAAAATCTACTTGATGTCCTAGAAGCAACTTTTAAACTGTGGAATTATCACCTTCAAACATCACATTCCGGTATCTTTGTGACCACAAATGTTACATAGCTAGCAATATGGCTTGAAGTTTCACTTCAGTGACAGAAGAAACTACCTGACCAACACTCACACCACCTCCAACGTAAACACCAAAACCATCTCGAATTACCCAAGCACAACGTGAAGGATTAGTGACAGCACCAAACCCACAATCGTAATTGCATTTGATACTTCCTATCGTCGGTCTGATCCAAGAGTCTGCAGTACATCCAGGAGGTAATGATTGTCTTATCGGCTCAGTAGTGGTTGAAACAGAGGAAGAAAGCCATTCATTAACATCTCACTGAGCATCACGAACCACTTCTGGCCAAAGGCTAGCACGTGTTTGATAAAGAAGTAGATTGCGAGACTTCCAAATTCGCCAAAGCACCCATAAAGGTAATTGTTGATGATAGGGTGACAGGGATAAATCAGCATGACACTGAAGCACTCGTCTTAGTTTATCTTCAAAAGGAACCGATAAATCCATGAAAACTCGATATGGGTGTTGAGATCCTCGCCAGATAGCTTGCACAAAGGGACATGTGAAGAATAAATGATCCAAAGTTTCATTCCCAGAACAACACCTACGACACTGACCATCTGATACAATACAACGCGAGTGAAGATTCGTTCCATTAGCCAAAGCGTTAGGACCAATTCACCAAATGAAATGGCGAAGTTTTGGAACTATTTTAAGTTTCAACAATCTTGCTGGATATCTGGTATTGAAGATGAAGATTGGCCGGCACTAGGAGATTCTAAAGAAGAAGCAAGCCAATATGCCGACTTGACACTATAATCTCCAGTCTTTGTGTAATTCCATCCAATAAGATATGGACCCAATCCGCTATGAACTCTGATTTTCTCAATTTCAATTATATCTTCAGGAACAACAACTTTGTGAAGTAACTCATTATTCTAACCTGAAGAACTTGGATTTAATAATTCAGATACAAAGTCAAGAGTTATAGGAGCATCATCCAGACATCGTGGAGCCCTTGGAGGATGAGTCATTAACCACGGATAAGTCCAAACTCGTATAATTGAACCATCACCAATAAGACACCGTAAACCTTTTTGAACCAAACTACGTCCCTCTAGTAAAGATCACCAAACAAAGGATGGTTTTGTACCAATTTGTGCTTCCATTATTGACGTATGAAGATAATAACGGTCTTTTAAAACTCGAGCTAAAAGGTTGTTTGGACTCGAGCTTCCATATCTATTTACCTAAAAGGACTCGATTAAACCTTTCAATATCACGAAAACCTAAGCCTCCATCATTTTTTGTTTGAGATAACCTTTTCCAACTAACCTAATGCATAGCTTTCTTATCTCTTTTGCTCCACCAATACTGAGCTATGATCTGATTGATTTCCTTACAAATACCAACTGGAAGCTTAAAGCAGTTCATGTATAAACCGGAAGAGCCAAAGCTACTGTCTTAAGAAGAATTTATTTCCCTGCTTCAGATAAAAATTGATGTGACCAGCCTTGTGTTCGTTGTCGAACCTTATCAACAATATATTAAAACAGCTCCTTCTTCTTATGGTCAATCTGTTCAGGCAAACCTAGATAGTTTCCATTACCACCATCGTTATGAATATTGAAAATCCTACGCAATCGAGTCTTCATTAACGGTTGTACACGCGAACCAAAAGTTATCGCAGACTTATGTAAATTAACTTTCTGACCAGACACACTTTTATAACTATGTAGAACCTCCATAATAGCTTGACAAGACCGAGGATTAACATGACAAAAAAAAGTGCATCATCAGCAAATAGAAGATGATAGACCACAGGTCCATTAGCATTGATCTTCATTCCCTTTAAACGATTGGCATCCATCTTAGACTTGATCAAATGACTCAATACCTCACTACATAATATAAAGATATAAGGCCAGAGAAAAATAACCTGACGAATTCCCCTCTCCGGAGTGACCAAACCATGAGGAGAACCATTCACTAATACCGAGAAAGAAACAGATTCAATACATTTCATGATCCATTCGATCCAAGTATTAGAAAACCCCATGCATCACATTGTATCTCAAATAAACGACCACTCCAATCTATCATAGGCCTTGGAGATATATGTTTTAAGAGTCATATATGACTTAGGCCAGCGCTTCCGAGACTTCAAAGAATATAGAAGTTCTTGTGCTACAATGACATTATCCATGATGTTCCTCCCAGAAATAAATGCTACTTGCTCTTCAATAACCATCTCTAGCAAGAACTGCTTCAGTTGACCAACCAAAATTTTTGAGATGATCTTGTAACGTACATTACACAATGATATTGGACGAAAATCACTCATTTGTTGAGGCACATTAATCTTTGGAATTAAGCAAAGGTGATTATGATTTAAGCCGGGAGGAACCTCACCATTGTTGAAAAACGCCTTAACCTCACGGTAGACATCATCTTGAATATCAGTCCAAAACTGTTGATAAAATGCTCCAGAAAATCCATCAGGTCCAGGAGCTCGATCCGGTCCAATTTGAAAGACTGCTCATAAAATTTCCTCATCTGTGACAGAACGAGTTAACTCATGATTCATGTTCTCAGTCACCCTCGATTGAAAACCATTAAACACCGCAGTATATGAATCAGAAATTGATCTTGTGCTTCGAAACAAATCACGAAAGTATTGTGTAGCGTGTTCTCCAATCGCATTATCTCCTCTAAACACTTCACCCACCTCATTCTTAACAGCTGAAATTCTATTACGAACCAGTCTCTGTTTTGTTGAAGCATAGAAGAACTTTGTATGCCGATCACCATGATTTAACCAACGGTTCCTACTTTTAAGGCACCAATACTGTTCTTCCTCCTGATATGCTTACCGTAAATCCTTACAAATCCCTTGAGTCTCTGAAGTTGTTGCCGAACCATGAGTCATAGCATTATCCAATTGCCTCTTTAACTGTTTAATTTGATTGGCTGCAGGCGAATAGTTAGTCTTTTTCCAATTAGAAATTAACCGAAGACACGCTTGAAGCCAGGATTCAACTGACGCCGTGGAACAATGATCTCGCCATGATTGAACCACAACAACTTTTAGAATACAAACGCTTATCGTATCCAAATAAACCCCAACGATTACCCACATCAGAACTAGATCGAATAAGCTAAGGCTTATGATCAGATCCTTCAAAAGGCAAAAATTATGTATGCGATGAAGGATATAAGCTCAACCATTCCTGTTGGCCATCACTCTGTCAAGACAACATATAACCGTATGGTTGTACCGTTTTCCAGTCCAGGAAAATTGATTCCCGACAGCTTTGAGATCCTGAAAATCACAAGTAGTAATCATGGGATTAAAATCTCTAAAAGTCCAGGATTTTCGTGTACTTCCTTCACGTTTTTCACTATTGTTACGGATTTCATTGAAATCCCCCATAACAAACCAAGGAGCTTGTCTTGATGTTGATATACGTTCTAATCTCTCTCATAAGTAGTTCCTATAACTTAGAATAGGTGGACCATAAACCAAAGACAAATAGAAACTACTTCCATTAATTGAAACATTAAAATCAAGGAGATTGGGATATTGAAATTCAACAGACACTGACACTGACACTGACACTGACACTGACTTATTCCAAAAGATAACTAAACCCCCATTCATACCTTGTGGGAGAACTGTTATACATCTATCATAACCAAGTAGACAACAAACATCATGAACATAGGCATCTTATTGCTTTGTTTCCATTAGGCATATCATGTTTGGGAGCCATATCTCCTTAAGGCGTCGAACTGTCAGGTCAATGCCTAGACCTTAACAGTTCCAGCAGGTTGTAATCATGGCCCCTTGGGTGGTATAGGCATCACCAGGCCTTGAATCTTGTTGATATTCGTCGTGGTAGACGAAGACCCCTCCTCAACAATCACTTCATGAACCGTGACTTTGTTAGGAGAAAGTTCTATATCATCATCCTCCAAACGTTTGCGTTTCTCTGAGTTGTTAGGTTCCATCATAGGTGTGTCCCGAGGCACAGCCTCCACGACCGCAGTTGGGACCACCTCCACTCCTGAATCCTGTTGTAACTCATCCAAAGCCTCATGAAAATCCATAGTGTCCCTATACCCATTCTCTCGTGGTGGATTTGGAGTCGGAGACTCCTCATTGTTAACAATTTATTTAATCTGCACACTTGAAGTATGATTACCCGCCGTAAAGTCATCACCATCGTGGCCAGAATCATCAGAGGAATTATCTGTACCGCCATTTTGGATCATACAAGCACCAGTATCATGAGTTAACATACCACGAGCTTTACAGAAACCCCTTAACCTCTCATAACGTAGTCAGATTATCGTCGTCACACCTTCTTCAAACTGGAACCGTCTTTGGAACCTAAGTGGTTGAGTAACATCCCAATACAGACACACACGAGCAAACTCAACACGAGCAGCAGCATCCGAGTATTCAACTTCAAGTAGAGTACCCAAAGCACACCCAATATGCGCAACAACATCGTGATTCCTATATTGTAACGGAATCCCACGAATTTGAACCCAAAATAGGATGAAATCCAACATTCGAGGATGCATCAAAGGAGACCAATGCTATAGTACCACCATTCTATCCGTAAAAGCCCACAGACCCCTCCGGAGAACCATCTCCATCACCTCTTCAGATTGAAAGATGAATTTAAACCGATTGTTTTCAACAATGCGACCATTAAAAATGTCTAAAACACCCCAAGTCCAAGGCAAAGTAGAGATAATCGCCCTAAGATTTTGACGCTGTGGAATTGTAGGCCGACCAACTAACACAAAATGATTCTCCGCAGCATTTTGAGACACAACTTCAATTGCAAGCGAAACCAAGTCATCACCAACACTCAAATCTAAATCTTGCATAGTTTGCCTTAAATTTCTCGCCATATCGAAGAGAAAGAAATTGTAACAGAGGAATGATTTGTCGAAGATGAAGCAAAGATTGAGAGGAAGAAACCATACTCGATTCTGCAAAATTTGAGTATTAATAGGTCTCTCCATGAAAATCATGGAGTAAGTTGCTGCACCCTGGATCGTGGAGACCAAAGTGAGAGTAACCACCAGCAAGAGATCATGTAACCATCCCACTCCGCCGGTCAGAAAATCAGAAATCGTCACCAGTTCCAAACACCAGAAAATAACTAAAAATATCGCCTTTTTTGTCGCCATTAAAACATTCTCTTGTCAATATTTTCATTTATTTGGTTACTCTATAAACTAATTTGTTTATTAAGCTTCATAAGTTACCCTATAAAATTGTATAAAACCAAACTAAAATACTTAAATATAGAAAATTCTTAACATTTTGTGGTTTTATATAAAACATATATTAGAGAAGAGCTTATCATTCATTGCTTTCCATATATACCATAAAATTCAGGGGAAACTTTTGCTATCCACACCCTTAGGTAATCGCCATAATAGGTAGTCCAGATTTGAGGAAACCGAGATACCAGAGAAACCACTCGTCATAATTTTTGAAAGTGCTCATGTCTAAATTGCAGGAGGGCATTCAAATAAAATGTGATGAACAGATTTTGATTCTGCTCCACATTGATCACAACACATTCCTCACCTTGTATTCCTTGGCTAATAAGATTTGGTTTTACTGCTAAATGTCCATAAAGTATTTGCGAGAGAAAATGTTTAATTTTTGATGTCTTTTTATCTTCCACACCTTCTCTAGTGCCTTGGTATCTGGTCCATGGATGATCATATCTGATACTAGACTATTTGTTTCTACCCAATATCTTATTTTTATCGTATATCTACCTGATGTAGGGAAATGTCATCCTAACCAATTTGCTCTAGCACGTCTGGGTAAAGGGATACCTAGAATTAATCTTGCATCGTAAGAGACAAAACGTTGTCTAACTAGGACTTTCTTTATGATCTAGTATGATGATTAATAAGATGATCAACCATTAGATCCAAATAAATATTAAGTCCTTGGCCCATCGCAGGTCAGGGGGTCTAGTCTTGAATCCATGGGTCTTCCCAAACCAAAATTGAATCTATTTTTCTGACACGTTTTATCAATCATTTACTAACTAGTAACCTTGCTGAAATTATACTCCTCCATCGATATGACGGAGAATATACTTTTTGGTACTAAGGGATCTAAGTCCCTATAATATTGACCCTTTAGTTTTCTTGCCAATAAGGAATCCAGGAAATCGATGAGTTTCCATAATTGTTTGGCTAATAATGCAGTATTGAAATTCTCAATGGAACGAAAACCTAAACCGCCTTCGTTTTCCTTTTGCACAATCTATCTAACTTGGCCCAATGTATGCTTCCCAAACTACTTGAGTTCTTCCACCATAAATATGTTATTGATGATATTATCATGGAAATGATCGTTTTAGGTAGTCTATAGCAGGACATTACATAAGATGGGATAGCTGTAAGAACATACATTATTAATACCTCTTTACCTCCCTTGGATACAAATTTTGTAGACCATGTATTAATTCTCTCTTGAATCTTTTCTCGCACGAAATTGAAAACTTTTGTTTTAGCCCCTTATAAGCCTTCTGGTAATCTAAGATATGTGCCCATACCTCCTAAGTTCTAAATGTCTAACAAGTTTTGAATCTCTATCTTTATTAAAGGATCAACTTGGTAGCCAAATTGTATCGACGATTTCGTGAAGTTTATATATTGACCCGATGTTGCCTCGTATTCCTTCAAAACCTTAAAAATCGTGTTTGCCTCATCTTGGTTTGTTTTGCAAAAGAAAAGGTTGTCGTAAGCAAATAGTAGGTGAGATACTCTTGGACTACTCCTTGCTACTGAAATTCATGTTAATGATTTCTTATTCTCTACTTGTTTTATCTTCGTAATCAATGCATCTATGCACATGATGAAAATATATGGAGAGAGAGAATAGCCTTGTCGAAGACCCCTGTGAGGAATTATTTTCCTTTGTGGGGTTCCATTAATCAGAACCGAATATCTGACTGTATGATTACTGAACATTACGCCTCGTATCCATCTTTCTTAAAATCCTAATGTTTGTAGAAGTTTTTCAGAGAAATTCCATTCAATCCTGTCATATGCAATATTCATATATGTCTTAATCGCCATGAAAGAACATTTGACTCTTTTATTTGTTCTTAGTGCATGCAACATTTCTTGGGCGATGATAATACTATCTGAAATCATTCTTCCAGAAACGAAGGCAGACTGCGTGAATGATATTAGAGAAGGTAAGAATCGTTTTAGACTTAAACAAATTACCTTGAAAATGATCTTTGGTGTAGCGTACTCAAGATCTAGGTCTTAGATCAGAGATGGCGAGAAGCTTCTAGAGGATGAAAGACGGCGGCGGTAATTGGGGTTTGAGGCAGCTGCATCTTTGATGATGTTATGGCGGCAACGACACAAAGAAGTGGTGGCGGCGGTGAAGGACTATGTGATGATGGTGTGGACAGATTGAATCTCTGACGAGATTCAGGATAGTTACGCTCAACCTTGGAGAACTTAATCAAGCCAAATGACCGTCTACCAAGTTGTAGAACTCGAAATTCACACCAACTCAGGCTTCCAACACACATAAGCAAAGCTCAAGGGCGGCTAGGGTTTTTTGAGGTACTCCCTCGTTTGAGAAAAACTCTTTCTCTTTTCTATGAATCAAAAACTCTCTCTGAGGAAAAAGAATCAGGGGATTACAATATTTATAGGGATTCTCAGGAGAGACACCCTTAGCTCTAATGGGCTAACCCTAATGGGCCTAAACATTAACCCTAATTAAAAGAAGCAAATGGGCCTAACTAACAGACCTATTTAAACAGACTCAAAGTGGATCCATATTAATGAGCCCCACAAAAATAATAAAAAGAAAATGCCTTAAGAAACAGACCCGAAATAAAGCAGACTTTATAGACTGGACATATTTTAGGCCCAACAAACCTAATCTTAGTGTACCAAGGACGTAATTCCTTTTACTGGTGCTCACGCTGCACCAATCTTATACCCAGCATTACAAAGACTTATGGGACTAAACTCCGAGATTTTTGTAGGTATTGAAACCTTTGGTATCAAACAAATATTTGTAAAATTGATATTATGGTCAAATCTTCCTGTACATAAAAATTCATTGACCAATTTCATAAGTTCCTCGTTTACCACAGTCCAAGAATTTTGAAAGAATTTGGCAGTCATTCCGTTTGGACCTAGTGCTTTTCCTGGATCCATCGAGAAAAGTGCTTTCTTGACTTCTACCTTTTAGGCCTCTTCTAATAGCATCTTGTTGCATTCATCCGATACTATCATGTCAATGCCATCTAGTGAATCTTCCATGATATATGAGCTTCCTGATTTAAAAAGTTTGGTAAAATATTTATGTGCTTCATTTGATATATCATCTATTGAAATCCATTCTCCTTGATCGCTTACCAGTCATGTAATTCGCTTTTTTGTATATCTTTGCTTTGTTTATGCATGAAAGAATTTTGTGTTACTATCTCCTTCTCGTAACCATTTATTTATACTATTTTGTTTCCAATATGTTTCCTCATCCTAGTAAGTCGATCGTAATTCCTTATATATAGTTTGTATCTCAATAGTGGTCTTAGTATCATCATTTTGATACTCCTCTAATTTACTTTTCAGATTTTCTATATTTTTTTTACCATAATGAATATTTTTCTTATGCCATTGCGATACTTCTCGTCTACAATTAGCAATCCTTAGTCGGAAATTATTTCTTCGTGAACCAGAGTCTATATTCCATCATTTTCCACTTTTTCATTAAAACTTGGCCTCCATATCTATCTTTTGTCAAAAAAGAAATTTGATATTCCTTTGGTATCATCAATCTTTAAGGTAGTCATTATAAGACTATGATCTAAACCTATCATGTCTAGAAATTCATTTATCGAAAATGGGAATAGGTCATGCAGACCTTCGTTGCCGTAAGCTTTATCCAACTTGCATCTTATGGTCATATTGTGTCTAACTCCCCTCCAATACCATGTGTTCCCTAAGAAAGAGAATTCTAACATACCAAATATTATGTGCATATTATTAAAGGGTGAGAAGGATGATGTATTTATTGATTTTCCGCCTTTCTTTTCATAGTTGCCTGCATTCATTGAAATCTTTTGTCATAAACGATGGTTTTGATTAGCCCTGGGCATATAAACCGAAACCAAAAAACCGAACCGAATCGACCCGAAAATGAGTATCCGGTTCGGTTTCGGTTCTTAGCTAGGAACCGTTCGGTTCCAAAATTAAAGTAACTTCGGTTCTCGGTTCGGTTCGGTTTAGAACCGAGAACCGAATGGAACAAAAAAATAACCAAACTATTTAATACTAGTTAGTAGTTACTTATGTATAAGTGTATTCGGTTCGGTTCGGTTCGGGTCTTTCGGTTCGGTTCGGGTTTTTTAATTTTCGGTTTTTTCGGTTCTAAGATAATAGTTGTATAACCTCTTTTTAGTTTATTAATTCAGGTAAAAATATGTGGTTTGTAACTTTGTATCAATACTTATTTCGGTTCTTTTGGTTATTTTTGGTTCTTTGAGATATTTTTAGTTACATTTAATTATTTGGAACCAAAGTATCCAAAAGAACCGAAACTAACCGAAAGAACCGAAACTAACCGAAAGAAC
>WJSH01002274.1:171556-193989 GCA_009757365.2 Lepidium campestre
TCGAAGAACCGAATGCCCAGGGCTAGTTTTGATCTAGTTATACTAAACCTCATAAGGCATTCCCATCAGATTTAATATTGTTGCACTGGTTCTCCATAAAGGAATGTGATAAAAAAAAACTTTGCCCATTAGATCTAGTGATATGTCAATCATATTTTTGTCTTTGTAATTTAAGTAGACATTGAAATGATTAGGGAAATATAGTGAGTCCTCCACTAGCCCTTCTCGGCTCGACTATAATTAAATTATCCATGTCCAAATGTGAAATAAAGTCTACCATATAATGATTATTTCTTTTTCTTTCGGAGAGAAAGATGAAGTCAAATTTATTTCTTCTCCAAAGATCCAGTAAATAATTTATTATTAATGGGTTTCCAAAATCTTGACAATTCCATGATACTAATTTAATCATAAAATAATTTGGGATTTTTTGAAGTTTTGTAATGACGATGGGTGACTTATATTTCACTGTAATTCGTCTTATGAGGCCTTTGTCATCAAGGGACGAAAATCCAAATAAAGCTGATTATAATAAGTTTTTAAATAGCAAATAGAGAAAGGGTCATCTATGCCCTGAAAGTACCAACATAATACTTTAAACATAAATTTGAAATGGTGGATAATTATTCGGTGGAGGATGTGCTATGAGTAGCCTTGTTTCCTCTTTTTCATTTTTCAGACTTCTTGCGAGAAGAAGCCAGAACCGTTGATGCATTCAACTTTTTTGAGCTTACTCCTCTTAGTCCTCCTGCAGCCGTGGTGTTTTTCTTATTGCATGTGTTTGTCCCTTTGTTCATGATTCCCTCATCTTTCTTTGCGGGTGCAATCGGTGGCTTGTTGATCCCCTTTTCCTTTTCTTTATTGGCACGGTTTAGTTCAGCCACTTCGGCTTCAGTTATGATTCCATACTCTTTGAGTTTTTTCAGGTCTTCATCTGTCAATTTTTTCGGACTCATCTCTTCTCCCTCATTTTGATCTTCAGAAAGCAAATCACAATTTATTGGATCATACTATTCATCTTGTGATTCACCTGTTCATCATTCTGCTTTCTTGGAATATCCAAAGTCATATTCACAGGTTGATTATTTTGTGATGAGATCTCTTTTGTCCCAGAATCGAACAAAGCTCTTATCTTCTTTGAGACTAATTGAGTCTCTGGAATGACTTCTTTGTTTTGATTTTTACGTGCTTATCGATTGTTCTCTTCATTATAGTTCTCAACTTTCATCCTTTTATTCTTGTTTGCATCTGATTCCTGATTGCTTCCTTTAGGTAATCTCCCTCTCCTTTTGTTGTCTCTGTATCACTTTTATTCCTCCTTATGGCTTGTTCATCCCTTATCTTTGGGACATACACAGCTTATGTGTTGTTCCTTTGATGGTAAGAGCCATGGCTTGTTTGGTTTCTTTGCCATCCTAATTTGTTTCCTCTTCCCGTCTGATCATGTCTCTTTACATTTCAAAGAGAAAATGTTCAATCTAGGCCTGGGCCTTCGGCCTTAACCGAATTAGACCAAATCGGTCAAACCGAAATTTTTGGTTTTCGGTTCAATTTTGGATTTTCTTGAAAAACGATCAGAACTTTTTTTTTTTGAATTCGGTTATCGGTTCGGTCGGTTCGGTTATAATGAAACCGATCAGTTTAAAAAAAACCAAAATTAATCAATTTAACCAGTAATTATTTATGTATTAACCAAATTAAACCGAAAATACCCAAGAAAATCCGAAAAAAATCAAAAAACCGAACCAAAAAACCCGAACCAAAAAAATTAATTTCTGAACCAAACCGAACAGAAATAATTTTCGGTTTATTTCAGAATTGATTTTTACAAACCGAAAAATCCGAAAACTGTAAAAACCAAACCGATGTGACCCGAATAAATCGATTTTTGCCTTTGCCCGATTATATTCCGGAGTTATGACTCTAGTCACTTTCCGATCTTGGGTCGGTTTATTTGTTTGTTGTTGTTGTGTTCTTGTTTTTTAATTTGCAGTGATAAGATACGGATTGACCTTCCTTATGCTCTCTTTGCCTCGAAAGTGGGTGAAGAACAAATCCACCTTCTCGGCGCCGGAGAATTTTGGAGGATGAGATTCGTGATGTGATATAAAAGGCGAACAGTCTTTGAAGTCGATCTATCAACGAAAATTTCACCGGACACAACTATCAATCAACTGGGTTAACACATGGAAAAGAAGCAGGGCATGAAGCGTATGGCTGCAACCTCCTTGATGAGCACCAGCGGTGTGCATGCCGGCATCATCGTACGGCTAACACGTGGCTTCGATGGAATTCTAAGCGCAGCATTAGATTTTTGCTTTTCGGCTTTTGTTAGCTCAATTTTTTCTTCTTTATGTATTCAACTGGATGTAACCTAGTCCATTGGGTCAAAAATTTAGACCATAACAAAAAAATGAGGTTCGGGTATCAGATAATTAAGAGCACCTCCAATTGTTAAGAATCTTAGATCAGTTTCTTAACCATAAAATACTAATATTTTTTATTAGAATTTCATTTTTATTTAAATTTTAATATTTTAAAAAGTAATATCCAATAAAAAAGGACATGTAGTAAAAATAAGTTTCTTGTTTAAGAAACCAAGTTTCTTATTTCTCTTATTTAAGAACTCAATCTCATATCTCTCATACTTTTGTAATTTTTTTTATTTTTTTAATGTTAAGAACTCTTATAAAAAACTGTTGTTGGAGGTGGTCTAATCTTATTGAGTATCCCTGGCTCTTCTTACGCCGCTTCCTCTCACTCTCTTTCTTCGTTACTCTTCTCCTCTCTCCTTCTCGTCTTCTTCCTCTATTCATCTCTCTTATTTCTTACTCTCTCAACCATAAGCTCAAGCTTATCATTATCATGATGAACCAACTGTGTTTAGGATTCGGCAATTTCATCCTTTGAATTTTTATTTGAAATCTACAATTTTGATTCCTGGTTTATTCGATTGTCTTCTTCTCCACATAAAAGGTCAAGAATTGGTATCTTTCCTTCGCTTCATGCTTCATAGGTAATGTATGACTGTTTTTATACACAAGTTATCTCCTTTAGTGATTTCTCCAAATCCCCATCTAGGAGAATCTCTTCAGGACCTTAATTTCTCCTTTAGTGATATATCATGACTAATGAGCTCTGTCGAGTTATCTCAATGCATTGTACATGTATTACATTTCAATATGCTGTTTTGTAAAATAGTTTTCTGACTTCTTGGTTTGTTTTGTTTTCCCAGTTCCTGAGCCACTTCCCCACAGTGACACTCTTGCTGATAAGAACGAAGCAACCGTGGAGGAAGAACAAAGGCTTGATTGGGAAGAGAAGGCGTGGAAAACAAAGGCTTTGGTAGAGCTAACGAGACACTTCCAGGTGAGTCAATTAAATTCTTCACCTGAAACAATGAACATCCAAAACACAGCAAGTGTACAATAAGCAAGATTAATTTAATACAGAGAGATGGTTCTCGGTGACCAGATGGAATATGCTCACAGAGATCCTACTTAAAAGACACTCCAAGACTAAAATTGGATATATCTTCTTGTATTCAACCTCTGTTCTTGTCTTCTTACTTTGTGTGTTTCGTATTTTCAGGTTGAAGCAGCTCCTGCTGTGATTAAGGCCACTAAGCCTTTAAAGAAAGGTATGAACTTCCAGTTCCCTTTTGCCTCAAGATTTTAACGTTTTTCTTTGGAAAATTCATGTATTTTTACCTGTATTGCGCGTGCTGCTATGGCTGATGGTGAAAGATGTTTAATTTATTTACCCGTCAATGATTAAAGTCTCTGTATTTTAATGATTTGTTCCTACTTTACCCTTTCCTTATACAGGAGCAGCATTCTAGGATTTGTGCCGTTTGCAAAGTAACTTTGGTGTAAAATCAAACTGTCGCAAAAATGCTACTGAAGCAAATCTCACCGAAGTCGTTCCGTCTCAACCAACTCCGCCGCTTCTCCTCCGGCGGATTCACTCTCAATCTCCCAAAACTCGAACCCTCAAATGACGCCGACCTAATCTCACAATTACTTGTAACCAATCACAACCCTTTCCACTTCATGGAATCCTCTCTGCAGCTCAACGGAATCTCCCTCTCTCCCGATCTCATCCACCAAACCCTCCTTCGTCTCCGGCACAATTCCAAAATTGCTCTGGCCTTCTTTCAGTATCTACGCTCCTTACCTTCTCCTTCAACCACAACAACCCTTACCTCCTTCAACCTCATCATCGATATCCTCGGACGTGTTCGTCAATTCGACGTTGTTCGACAGCTCATCGTTGAGATTGATCAACCTTCTCCGGAGACGTTTTTAATCCTTGTGAAACGCTTAATCGCCGCTGGTCTGACCCGCCAAGCCGTTCGTGCTTTCGATGACGCGCCTTGCTTTCTTGAGAATCGCTTCGGTATAGTGGAATTCGGATTTCTTCTTGACACGCTTTGTAAATACGGTTACACGAAGATGGCGGTTGGGGTTTTCAATGAACGGAAAATGGAGTTTGGGTGCGATGAGAAGATTTATACGATTTTGATTGCTGGATGGTGTAAACTTCGGAGGATCGACATGGCGGAGAAATTCTTGGCGGAGATGATTGAATCCGGGATTGAACCAAATGTTGTTACGTATAATGTTTTGCTTAATGGGATTTGTAGGATGACGAGTTTGCACCCTGAAGAGAGGTTTGAGAGAAATGTGAGAAATGCAGAGAAGTTGTTCGATGAAATGCGTCAGAGAGGGATAGAACCTGATGTTACAAGCTTCTCGATCGTGCTTCACATGTATAGCCGAGCTCATAAATCTGAATTGACTTTGGATAAGTTGAAACTCATGAAAGCGAAAGGAATTAGTCCGACAATTGAAACATACACTTCAGTTGTTAAATGTCTTTGTTCTTGTGGTAGATTGAAGGAAGCAGAAGAGTTGCTTGGAACAATGGTGGAAACTGGGATAAGCCCTTCTTCTGCAACATACAATTGTTTTTTCAAAGAATACAAAGGAAGAAAAGATGCTAATGGGGCAATGAATCTATATAGGAAGATGAAGAATGGATTGTGCAAGCCAAGTACGCAGACGTACAATGTATTGTTAGGCACATTTATCAATATGGGGAAGATGGAGACCGTGAAAGAGATATGGGATGATCTTAAAGCAAGTGAAACGGGTCCGGATTTGGACTCATATACTTCATTGGTTCATGGGTTGTGCATCAAGGAGAAATGGAAGGAGGCTTGTGGGTACTTTGTTGAGATGATAGAGAAAGGTTTCTTGCCACAAAAACCAACTTTTGAGACACTATATAAAGGGTTAATACAGTCTGATAAGTTGAGAACATGGAGGAGGTTGAAGAAGAAACTTGACGAAGAGTCTATCACCTTTGGCTCTGAGTTTCAGAGATATCCTTTTGAGCCGTACAGGAGATGAGTTTGGTAAGTATCAGAATACGTATACTGCTCAGATGAGCCTATTGACATCATTGGGATTAGTAGAGTGGGTAATTGAGCTTGAATATGGTCTGATTGAAGTTCAGAGACCTTGTGAACAATAACATAGACTGGTTATTCGTTATATCAAGGTATTGCCCAATGCTGATAGAAAAACAAAGCATTATCTCAATATTCCATCAATTCACTATCTATCTTAGTCTATTAAACACTTATCTTTTAGCAAAGAATTCTTCATCTGCATTGTACGGGCTATTATCTAGTTTGATATAAATCCAAACTAGGCCCATATAAACTATTTATTGTATTCAGAATCCATCAAACAACACGTAAATACAAACACGCAACTTCTTGCCGGTTTTATTTGCTGATATAGCTCTCGAAGTAGATTGAACGAGCCAAAGGTAAATACTTTTCGTCTCTCTGCATTTTGGTGAATTGTTTCATGAGTCACTTTGCTTTTAATGTCCAGTTGTCTCCTTAATGCTTATCAAGAAATACGATGATTAAGACCAAATGAAGGTATATTAAGTGTAATTCGATAATTTTTAACACTGTTTGTTTCGGTTTGAAATTTGATAATTTTGCACTAAAATTTTCATGCTTCTAAGTTACATTTTGTTTGGTTTCGGTTCAATTGGATGAATTTTGGATTCATGTTTGATGGATTTTGGTTGGGTTAGTTAATTTTGTTTGTGATTTTAAGACAGGAATGATAGGTGGTTCATACAAAAACTGGTAGTTTAAGTGGAAGTAGTTCAACAACCAAATCTGATTCTTATCAACTGAATATTTTAGTGATATTAATAAACTGGCGAACCTCTTGGGTCCCACTTTTCTGAAGTCTTTGCGTCGAACTTTCTTTTTCTATGCTACAGGTTCAATCTTTGATTTGTTGTAAATTATCTCTATGTTCTGTTTTATCAATTTCACAATATAAGAGATCTCTATTATTGATGATTACCCAAATTGATAAAGTTTTTGTTTTTGATTTAGCAATGGAGAGTGATAGTTCGTGTAGTTTGGTTTTCTGTGGCAAGTCCTCTGTGGAATCTGAAATAGCAAAGCGTTTAAAGGACAATAAGCTGCTTAAACTCCCAGATAATACCCAAGTTTTAGTCTATTTAGAATCTGAGGCTAAGAATTTACTTAAAGATGAAAATTCCTTCAATGTTTCACTCTTTATGAACTCTATTTCAACTCATCGCTTCGGGAGATTTCTCATTTGGTCTCCGCGTTTATCTTCCACTCACGATGTTGTTTCTCAGTAAGTTTTTATCTGTTTGGGAAATATCTTCTCTAAGGTTACCGTTTTTGTATTGAAACTGGTTTGTTCTTTGAGTTTGTTTCAGTAACTTCTCGGTGCCTCCTGTTGGTTCAGTTTGTGTCACCGATATTCAGTTTAAGGGTCGAGGTAAGAGTTTTTGTACTAACAATTTTGGATAAGACAGTAAATAATAAGCAAGTAGAATTAGAAATAAAAACCTGAAACTCTGTGTGTGTAATTGACAGGCAGAACTAAGAATGTCTGGGAATCTCCAAAGGGTTGTCTTATGTATTCTTTTACTCTAGAAATGGAAGATGGTAGAGTTGTGCCTTTGATACAGTATGTGGTATCTCTTGCTGTAACTGAGGCAGTGAAAGATGTTTGTGACAAGAAGGTAATGTGTTAGTAATAATCTCTCAGTTGTGTTGTGGATCCATTGCATTAGAGATTTGCTAATTTGAAGTTTATCGATTTCAGGGTTTCCCGTACATTGATGTTAAAATAAAATGGCCAAATGATCTCTACTTGAATGGCCTTAAGGTTGGAGGCATTTTGTGTACCTCTACGTATGGATCAAAGAAGTTCCATGTCAGTGTTGGTAATAAGCATTACTCTTTGCAAGTAATTTATGACTCTATAAGAAAGTCGAATAAAGAACCTTGCTTGTACTCTTGTTGCTTTGACCTCTTTAACTGATCCTACTTGCAGGTGTGGGATTGAATGTGGACAACGAGCAACCAACCACATGCTTAAATGCAGTACTAAAAGACATATCTCATGCATCAAACCTACTTAAAAGAGAAGAACTCCTTGGTGCCTTTTTCCACAAATTCGAAGAATTCTTTGATCTATTCATGGACCAAGGTAATGTTAAACCTCTAGTTTTGTAGACTATAGAAAGATTGAGTCAGCTTGCTTTTTTTGTGAGCATCTTTTTCGCTTTTCACGTAGCTTCTGAAAATCAGTTTCTGTCATTGCATATTACAGGTTTTAAATCTCTCGAGGAGCTTTACTACAGGACATGGCTTCATAGGTAACAGTTATGTCGTTGGATTGCATTTTATGTGTGCTAGTCATTGAAGGTTTCTGTTATTGTTATTCTGAACTGCTTTTAATTGTAATCTATTCTAAAAGGCTAAGCCTCATAAATTAGCATGTATTTGGAAATGCTTTTCAACTGTAACTGACAATAATGTTGCTATTATTAACTCGTAGATCTACTGAATTTTCTTGAAATGCACATTGAGGTTTTTGGGATAGAAACTTTACACATATTTTCTCATGTGCAGCGAGCAAAGAGTGATTATTGAAGAAAAACTAGAGGACCAAGTTGTTCAAAATGTTGTGACTATCCAGGTACAATTCTTATGCGTTAGTTTAGAGTTTGGATGTAGATATTGCATCCAAAGTTAACAAAAGAGCAAAACAGCTTGAAGTAAATTCATAAGTTCACGTCAAATTAGAGTTTGCATCTCAATAAGCCAGTCATTACAATATAATGCTTTCATTCTCTTTGCATCTCCTTTAATTTTCCAGGGTTTGACGTCGTCGGGATATCTACTGGCTATTGGAGATGACAATCAAATGTATGAGCTTCATCCTGATGGCAATAGGTAATTTTTTCCGCTTGTGTTGCCCAAAAATCGATTCGATAAACATTACATTGGTAAAGCTAATATGTATATATGTTCAACTACAGTTTTGACTTCTTCCAAGGTTTGGTCCGAAGAAAGATATAATCCAAAGATATCTTATTGCATATTTTGGTGAGTTTATGTTGTTTTAGTACCATGGAAACGATTAATACTAGTTTGTATTCTCAGAACATTGGCAAGATGTTTTTGTCTTTTATTTCTCTAATAACAAGTAGCTGGTCTGTAATTTATTTATTTGTTTTTTATTTATTTGATGTATATGTGTTTTTGTCCGTATGTTATATGGTTCTTTGTTGTATGGTTAGCTTATAGGACAACAAAATAATCATGAATGTAAACCATTGGTACAAATTTTTTTTTGAAAGAATTACTAGAATAGTCAAATAAGATGTGTTAATTACTGGATTATTTTTTTGGTAAGTTTGACATTTTTTATGTTGAGTAAATTACATGATTTTTTGGTGTCCTTAGTAAATTACATGATTTTTTGGTGTCATTCGTCTATTACACAAATGTCATTCTAATTTAATTTTTTTTAATAATCTAAAAAATAAGTTCATTATTTCTTCTTCTTCGTCGAGAAGAAAAAAGAAAGAATGATTTTTTTTTTTCTATATTTGTTGTGATTTTGTGTCAATTTCTTTAAGTTTGAGGTACTCTATACTCATCTTTATCACTCCTTTAAGGTATGAATTTATTAACTCTATTTTCATGAAAGTTCACAACTCCAAAAATGAGTATTTTTCATAGAACTCGAATTTGAAGGTTTTGTTAAGTAAATTGAATTGTATTGTGTTGAATATTGGTTGGGTAACTTGATTAGAGCACGAAATTACATGATTAATGGGAAAATTTTGAAAATTTTGAGAAGTTAGGTTGAAGATAATGAACAGTAACGAAAAACCTACAAAACGTGAAAGGAAAACCTACAACAGAGAAAAACGTTTTACAGCGATAAACCTACAAAATACTAACAACAAACCTACAAAACATGTGAACTAAGTCGACAGCGACAAACCTAAAAACAAAAATTATAAACCTACAAATAAGGAAAATAAACATTTGTTTGAAGGTCCAAAAGTAAACCTCCAAGAATATGTTAGATACCTACAAACACTAAATACAGACAAACTAAACCTACATTATAGATATCTGTTATGTAGGTTTCTGGATTTGGTTATTAAGTGTGAAATATTTATGGTTATGTAGGTTTTCAGATATTTGTTATTTAGGTTTCCTATAAACCGTGAAATAATTATGGTTATGTAGGTTTTCAGATATATATTATGTAGATTTCCTGTATACCGTAAAATATTTATGGTTTTGTAGGTTTTCAGATATATGTTATGTAAGTTTCTTATCAACGGTGAAATATTTATGGGTTTGTAGGTTTCAGATAGTCGTTATGTAGGTTTCCTATCAACCGTGAAATATTTATGGTTTTGTAGGTTTTCAGATAGTTGTTATATTAGGTTTCTGGATGTTGTTATTAACTGTGAAATATTTATCGTTATGTAGGTTTTCGGCTGAGGTTATGTAGGTTTATTGTCAAGGGTTGTAGGTTTTCGGCTGAGGTTATGTAGGTTTATTGTCAAGGATTGTAGGTTTTGTAATAAAGTTTGTTGATTTTTTTTTGTAGGGAGTGGTCATTCGAGAGAAGGAGAATGGTAGGTGTCCCACATACCAAACATAGGGAAAAATGTATCGTAAACCTACAATGAAGTCATCAAAAACCTACAATGAAGTCATCAAAAACTTACAACGAAAGAACATGAAACCTACATTGAAAGGTGAGGTAAACCTACATAGTAAGTTTGCAAAATCAACAAAGCCTATGTTGAAAACTTACAACAAAGGATTTGTAAACCTACAACGAAAATAAGTCAAAACCTACATACCAAACGTACTAAGAATGAGGAGGGATAATGTATCGTAAACCTACAATGAAGTCAACAGAAACTTACAACGAGCAAACTGAAAATCGACATCGAACGAAATGTATACCTACAAAACATGGTCAAGGATTGACAAGTAAAACTACAACGAAGGAACACAAAACCTACATTGCAAGGTCAGGTAAACCTACAAAGTAGGTTTGTGAAATCGACAAAGCAGATGTTGAAAACCTACAACAAAGGATCTGTAAACCTACAATGAATGCAAGTCAAAACCTACATACCGAACGTACTAAAAGTGAAGAAGGATAATTGTATCGTAAACCTACTATGAAGTCAACAAAAACCTACAACGAACAAACTGAAAACCGACATCAAACAAAATGCAAATCTACAAAACATGGGAACTTATTCAAGAATTAAAAAGCTTGTAAATCTACAAGGTGTGACAAGTAAACCTACAAAGGTATGTACCCAAAACTTACATTGAAAGGTCAGATAAACCTACAAAACGTATTTTGAAAACCTACAACAAAGGATTCATAAACCTACAACAAAAGATCCGTAAACCTACAAAATCTCTGACACTCTCGATTTGCACGCTCTGTTGACGTGGAATATCTCATTAATGGCAGTTTCGTAAATATTTTTTTCCAACAAAGAAAATAAGGGTAAAATGGTATTATATGACCTCAAAATATTAGTCTAGTAATTTCAATCTTTTTGGACTAGTTTAGTAATTAACCCATATTTTTGGAGTAGTCTAGTAATTCACCTTTTTTTTTTTTGTCATCAATGTCTTACGAGATTCATTTCAAGATAAAATGGGTTTGATTGGTTGAGGTCTAACTGCCACATTGGTAAGCAACTAGATGAGCAAAAAACAAATTCTTATCATATGTTTTGATTTATATCTGAATATATATATTAATTTTATGTTAATTTAATTTATTAAAACTAAATTTGTAATCTAATTACTCGTGTTAAGCAATATAAATATAGTTTTTGATTTGCATTATTCTAGATGATATCTACATTATAATATATTTTTTACGTTATATATTTTTCTTAATATTGTGGGACATATAGAGTTTCTTTATTTAAATTTCATATAAATCAATTTATCATATATATCAGTTTTTCTTATTTATTTATTTTTTTCTTATCTAAAAATATATATTAATTTTATTTGTATTTAATTTTCTAAAACTTAATTTGTAATCTCTTAAGATATTCACTTTCTTTATTTCTAGGAAGTGATTTCGTCCAAGATTTTGGAAACTAAGGGGGTGTATTGAACTGTAAATTTTAAAAGATTGTGAATGATTTAGATTTTATGAGATTTTAGATGATTTTAGATGAATTTAGGAAGTTCTTGTGATTTGTGAAAAAATCATCCAAAACGCCACCTAAAACCATGAGATTTAGATTTACGTCTTTTTAACTAAAGAAATCATCTAAAATACTCTAGAATCTCTTACAATCACTTAAAATTGCATCCTTAAAATTTTTCCAATAGCAGTGGATTTGATTATATTTTTAAAATCACTAGTTCAATAACATTGGATTTCAGGTAATTTTTAGAAATTCATGTTTGAATAACAGGTGATTTGTCACTTTAATCCAAATCACTTAAAATTCACAGTTCAATACACCCCCTAAATATTTGAGAAACATAAGGTTAGATCCTTAATGACTTATATAAGGTTAGAAGGTGGTGAGAAGCACTCAAGCTTTCACAAAGGTTGGAAGAGAGTTTTTGTATTGGGTTTGAAACTAGTTTTGGGTTGATGCGAGTAAATCCAACAAGTTGTAACTTTTGTAGAAAAGTGAAGTTTAATAAAAGTAGAGTTTGAAAGTGTTGGATCGGCACGTTTCAATCAAAATGATGTTATGTATTCTCTATACTATTTCAATCACCACTCAGGAACCACTCATGCTCGGTTCTTATCTAAAAAAAGTTGTAGAAATGATTTATTACTCACCTTTATTCATCGACACTAGCTCGATACTTGTCGACGTATTGGTGATCATTGTATCCATGCACTCCAACGACATGATATTTTTCTGTTTGTCCTCGTTTTTCCTCATCTTGCCGCCATGATTTCTATCGAGATTTTCACCATCCTCGCCATCCCTACCATCCTCTCTCTTTGTTGGATCGGAGAGAAAATAGAATTTGTTTGAGAGATCTAAAGCACATGTTATTTTATTATTTTACAATCTTTATATTAAATACTATAAAAAGATTTCAAGTTATTGTATCTCAATATTTCTCCACTTTTAACTCCTTGTTTATACCTGGCACAACAAACAAGTTGTTTGCCAAAAACGTTTAAGTTTTTTTTGAAGTTTGAAGGCTTTTATTTTTGTCTACGCATGCGGGTAAACAATCAAGTTTTCTGGTGTATGTTTTGTGGGACGATAAGGATGCCACTTCGGATGTGAGTGAAAAGAAGAATAGAGAGATGAGACAAGAAAGAGAAGAGGAGAAATTAAAACATAGTAAATTATTGCGATTATTTGATTATTATTTTTTTTATCATAATTTTATGATAAAAACCTTGTAACTAATTTCTGACCATTTTATTTTATGGTCAAAATACTTTGATTATTTTTGACTAAGTTGAATTTCTGACCAAAGATTTATGACCACTCAATGTTGGTTAAAAGGTTGTCAAAAAGACCATTTTTTTACCAATTTATAACTATTATAGTGGTCAAAATTTAAATGTTTATTAGTAGTTACTCATATGCAGCCGGCAACCCATGGCTAGAGTTACTTCCATTCATCAGAAAAGAGAGAGAGTTGACCGTATAAGTATATAGATTACTAAGGCTAATAATGTAATTACAATACAATACCTAGGTTACATAATTCTGTCTATATATTGTAAATCATTACATTAATAAGAATTATTTAGCCTCTAAACCTACATGGTATCAGAGCCATCGATATCAAACTTTTAAAATTTCACCATCTCTTCTTCTTTCATCAATCTCACCATGACATCGAACTCTCCTGCTTCTTCTTCTTCCGAAACCATTTTTGTTTATGAAACTACTACGCTTCTCAATATCAATATGGCGAATGTTACAAATCTGAATCAAACAAACATTCTCATGTGGAGCCGACAAGTTCATGCATTGACTGATGGCTATGATCTTGTTGGCTACCTCGATGGCACCATCACTCCACCACCACACACTCTCACTACTCCAACTGGTGCTGCTCTGAATCCAGCATTTTCTTTGCGGAAACGACAAGACAAACTCATTTACAGCGCACTCCTTGGTGCGATATCCAACACTATTCAACCAATTATCTCTACCACCACCACATCGACAGAGATCTGGGAAACACTATCTTCGACGTACGCCAAGCCAAGCTGAGGATATCTTAAGCAGCTTCGACAACAAATCAAAAACTGGATCAAAGGAGGCAAATTCGTTGAAGAGTATTTCCAAGGCTTCACAACGCGTTTCGACAAGCTTGCTCTATTTGGTAAACCGCTTGATCATGAGGATAAGATTGAGTATATTCTGGAAGGTTTGCCCGAAGATTACAAAATTGTAATTGATCAAACAGAGGGACGTGACACTCCTCCATCACTCACTGAGTTACACGAGAAGCTCATCAATCACGAGCTAAAACTCGATGTTAAATTGAGTCTCTCTAATTCGATGCCTATCTCTGCCAATGTCGCCACTTCACGCAATTCTAGCTTCGGTTCTCACTCAAATCAGTCCCGTTCACAAGCCAAGCCAACATAACAATGGCAGTCACAATCGCCACAACAATGGCACTCACAACCTCCACAACAATGGCAGCCACAACCACCGTCCAACACTCGCAACAATCAAAGCCAAACACATGGTTGTCAAGGCAAGTGCAAATTGTGTGGTGTCTTTGGCCACAGTGCGTGACGATGCTCTCAATATCTCTCTGCTCAAGGTTCCTCTGCACCACAATCGTGGTATCCGCATCCTAACATGGCAGTGACGCAATCATATGACCACAAAATTGGGTCCTTGACAGTGGTGCAACGCATCATCTCACTACCGATCTTAACAACCTCTCTCTTCATCAACCCTACAATGATGGAGAAGAAGTTGTTCTGATCTCTCTCTTCATCAGTTCCGATCTCTCACTCTAGTTTAGCGTTACTTCTGACACCCACTCGCTCTCTCAAATTAACTGATGCTTTTTATGTTCCACACTTACATAAAAACTTGATCTCGATACATAGGCTATGTAACATTAACCAAGTTTCGGTTGATTTTTTTCCTTCTCATTTTCAGGTGAAGGATCTCAACACAAAGGACCAGTTGCTCCAAGGCAGAGCTGATCGTGAATTGTACACGTGGTCGACCACATTCTCACCCATTTCCACTTTCTACACTTCGCCATCACCCAAAACGACCACTTCCTCATGGCACTCTCGACTTGGTCATCCATCATTACCTCTTCTCAAGTCTATGCTTTCTCAATTCTCTTTGCCCTTATCAACTTCTCATTTGTCAAATGATTTTTATTGTTCGGATTATCTTATCAATAAAACACACAAACTTCCATTTTCAAACACTTCGATTTCATCTTCCAAACCTTTGAGATATTGTTTTCGGATGTGTGGACCTCTTCCACCTATTCAATTGATGATAACAAACAATATATCATCTTTGTAGACAGTTATACACGTTATACTTGGTTCTATCCTCTTAAACAAAAATCTAAAGTTTACACAACATTCGTTGCTTTCAAGACATTGGTCGAGAAATATTTTCACACACCAATAAAAACCCTCTACTCTAACAATGGGGGCGAGTATATTGCACTTCGATCATACCTCGCCACTCATGGCATCTCTCATCTCACTACTCCACCCCACACACCCGAACACAATGGCTCTCTCAACGGAAACAACGACATATTGTCAAAACCGGTCTTTCTCTCTTAAGCCATGCTTCTTTACCTCTTCTATATTGGCCATACACTTTATCCGTTGTGGTGTATCTCATTAATTGGATGTCATCTCTGGTCATTGAGAACATCTCTCTATTTGCCAAATTATTTCATCAAGTACCCAATTATCTCAAACTTCGGATTTTTGGATGCTTGTGTTTTCCATCGCTTCGGCCATACACCTCTCATAAACCCTAACCTCGTTAATCTCCTTGTGTTTTCCTTGGCTATTCTCTCACTCAAAGTGCTTACTTATGTCTCAATCCTGACAGTAGCCGTGTTTATTCATCTCGACATGTTCAATTTGTTGAACATGTTTTTCCTTTCAAAAATTATCACCAATAACAATTTCCACCACCAGAAATTCAAGCTATTCCATACACTCCACCAGAAATTATTCTGGTTTAACCACATATACATTTCACACCAAATTTACCGGCGAACGCTCTTCGTCCGGGTACATATCTGACGCCTGAACATGTGACGGTGTCAAGGATTGTCTCGTGCTCACCAAACCACAAAATTGGGCCTACATCTCATCCTAATAATGATTTAGAATCCATCTCACCAAGTCATAATACAGTTGGGCCTAATCTTGGCCCACCAAGTCCAATAGCACCACAAACAACACACAAAAATATTCTTCTTCAATCACCACCGCCGATACCATCTTCTCCTCCTCCCGTTGTTCTGCTGCCATCTCAACCGCAAAAAAATATCCATCCTATGCAAACTCGTGCCAAGAATCAAGTGACTAAACCCAATAAGAAGTACTCTCTAGCTGCCACGATACAAACACCAATGGAGCCACCTACTATCACTCAAGCACTCAATGATCCAAATTGGGGAGCATCTTGTTTAGATGAGGTTAATGTTGTGGTATGTAATCACACCTTTGATCTTGTTCCACCGGATCCACATTTCAATGTCATCGACACAAAATGGATTTTCACTCTCAAGTATAATCCTGATGGCACTATATCAAGACACAAGGCACGGTTAATTGATCGAGGATACAATCAAGAGTTTAGTAAGGACTATGCAGAAACCTTTAGTCCGGTTGTTAAAGCGACCACCATTTGATTGGTGTTGGAAGTTGTTATCACCAAAGGATGGGTTATATGTCAACTCGATGTTAATAATGCTTTTTTACAAGGCACTTTAACCGATGATGTTTATGTGACTCAACCTCCAGGTTTCATTGACAAAGATCTTCATCATCATGTGTGCAAGCTACACAAGGATCTCTATGGTTTGAAGCAGGCTCTGCGTGCTTGGTATGAAGAATTGAAGTTCTTTCTTCTTCATCTTGGCTTCAACAATTCCATAGCGAAAGTCGGTGTTCATCTATCATAGTGGCTCAATTCTGGTTTATGTACTTATGTACGTGGACGAAATTTTGGTGACTGGAACACATGAAGATCTTGTTGCAAATTTTATTCAGGTGATTGGTGACAGAATTTTGATCAAAGATATGGGGGAATTAAGCTACTTTCTCGGCATTGAAGCCACTAGAACTCGTGATGGATTGCATCTTTTGCAACAGAAATACATCACTGATCTTCTATTTTGCACCATCATGCTCAATGCAAAATCGGTCTCCTCCCCGAAGCTCTTATTCCACTCTGGTACCAAACTCGCCGATCCTCGTGAGTATAAACAAGTAGTTGGCAGTCTACAGTATGTGTCACTAACTCGACCAGATGTCTCCTACGCGGTAAACAAACTTAGTCAATATATGCATATGCCAACTGACCTCCATTGGAATGCAGTAAAGCGTGTGTTACGATATTTGGCGGGTACGATTACACATGGGATTTTTCTCAAATCAAACTCCCCTTTATCACTTCATGCCTTCTCTGATACCGATTGGGCTGGTGATAGTGATGATTTTGTGTGTCCACCAGTGCTTATATTGTCTATCTAGGCCATACACCAATCTCATGGACATCGAAGAAACAAAAAGGAGTTGCACGTTCCTCCAATGAAGCGGAATATCGGGCTGTTGCCAATGCTGCCTCATAGCTATGATGGATAGGTTCTTTATTAAAGGAGCTGCATATCACACTCACGACGGTGCCAACCATCTACTGTGATAACATTGGAGCTACTTACCTTTGTGCGAATCCAATATTTCACTCTTGAATGAAGCATATTGCTTTGGGTTACCATTTTGTTCGAGACTGCATTTGTTTGGGAGTTCTTCGTGTCATACATTTATCAACTAAAGACCAGCTGGCTGATGCATTAAGCAAACCGCTCTCAAGACCACGGTTTCATGAGCTATTTGTCAAGATTGGAGTCACTTGAGTCTATCCAGTCTATTGAGTCTTTATTGTTTAAAGGTTTGTTTCTTAGGGCCTTTCTTTTCGTTGAATTTCGTGAGACCCATTAACATAGAGCCCACTTTAAGTCTGTTTAAGTTGGACCTATTTATTAGGAACACCTTTCCTTTTTAATTAGGGTTAATGTTTAGGCCCATTAGGGTTTAGAGATTCTTTCATGAGATCACCTATAAATATTGTAACCCCTGTGATTTTTTCTTAAGAGTTGTTTTTGCATTTATAAAACGAGAAAGTTCTTTGTCACTCTTGTGAGAGTATCACAAAATCCTAGCCGTCGTCGCAGACCTATCGCCTCCCACGTGTTGGAAACCTAGCAAGAGTGAACTTCAAGTTCTTTTTGTTGGTAGAAGGTCCCTTTAGATCTCCATAGATCTGAAGGTTGAGCTTATGTATCCTCACCGCCACCACCGACCCGCCGCCGCTGCCACCGCGAAACCATAGCGCCGCCGCCTTTGTTTCTTTGCTTCCGCCTTCTTTGTCTTGTGTTGTTGCCTCTTGAGATCAAAACCCTAGATCTCTTCAATGCGCTACACCAGCTTGATATTAGAGCCAGGTTGATCGACTTCTACCGCTCGATAAAATCCTGGTTGTTTTTTTTGAGGTAATAAGCGAAAACCCTAGAACACTTATTGTCTTTTGAGAACTAGATCTATCTAGGAGATGTCCACAGATGGCGCGTACTCGCCTTCAAAATCAACCACCACCAGATCTTGATAGAGAGTTAACTCGGCACTCGGCAAGCGCTCCAACATCTCCAGGAGCAGATGAGACATATCGCAGCTGCAATTCATGCCCTTTCAGCGGCTCCTAACCGAGTCGTGACACCACCAACACCACCCGCTGCTGCTACTACTGATGCCGCTGTGGAAGGAGACTAGATCAGAGCTGACCTGGTTGCTAATGGTCTAGAAAATCATGTGGAGCTGCCACATGTTAATCCGCAAGTGGATAAGAATCCGTTTACGCTCCCAATGATCCGTATGCGCCCCCATCGCCATACGCGCTGAGAGTTGCAAGGCGTGTAACTCATGAGATTGATGAGAACTGGGAGAGAGGATTCAGATCTGATCTTCCTGAGTTCCAGGGCTTCGGATCTGCTGAGGAGTTACTCGATTGGATCGTGACTGTGGAGGAGAACCTCGAGTTCAAGCGGGCTCTGCTTGACAGATGTGTACACGTGGTCGCTATGCGATTTCGCGGAAGGGCTACAGCTTGGTGGAGTGAAAGCAAGGCCACTCGTGCTCGTGTGGGGGGAAGGACCATATCATATCCTGGGAGAAGCTGAAGAAGCATCTCTGTAAGACCTTCATGCCGTACAACTACGAGCATATGATGTATCAGAAGCTTCACAACTTGAAGCAAGGTAGCCGCTCAGTGGAAGACTACTCCACTGAGTTCTTTCTTTTACTCACACGAGTGGATGTGCGAGATTCCGAACAACAGCTGGTTGCTAGGTTTGTTGGTGGTTTAAAGCAGTAGATTCAGCACATGTTGAATCTTTTCAACCTACTCACTGTGTCTGAGGCGCATCAATATGCACTAACGATCGAGTCACAAACTTGAGGTGGGTCAGTACCTTGGAGTTCTGCACGCTCAGCTGCTAAAGACATGCATACAGCTGCAGCCCTTGCTGTTGCTGCCACCATGACTGCTACTGTGTAGCCACCGGTGAGGGCGACTCTTTCCATACTTATTTGTGACGTACAAAACAACAACAACTTCACCATTAGGTATTTCAGCTATGGAGAACTCGGCCACAGGATGTCAGTTTGTCCTGCAAGGAACAAGCTGGGGTTGCTTCTGGATGCTTCAGGTCGTGACGTGGAACTTGAAAAGGTGGCAAAAGACGAGAGAGAAGGAGAGGAGCTGCAAGCCTAGGAACTTGTTAGCGACACCAGGCTGTCCTTGATGCTCCGGCACGCAGCTAGCATCCCATCACAACAGGATGTCCCTTGTTAGCGGAACAACTTGTTTGAGACAAGTTATATCATCAAGAATCATGAGTGCGGACTCGTGATTGACTTGGGAAGTTATGAGAATGTCGTCTCGGCTGAGCTGGTGAAAGCTTTTTCACTACCAAGCCAGGTGCATCCAAAGCCTTATGCACTAGCATGACTTTACTCCGGCAATGAGGTTAAGGTAACACATCAAACCTTAATCACTTTTGTTGTTGGGAGATTGTATCGGGATGTTGTTTGGTGTGACATCGCCCCAATGGATGCGTGCCATCTCCTGCTGGGAAGACCTTGGGCATATGACAGACAGGTGCTGCATGACGGGTATCACAACTCGTATGAGTTTTGCTTTATGTGCAACACCATCATGTTCTCTCCTGCACCAACCGATTTAGGGCCGCTATATGTGTTGTCAAGAGTCATGAGAGACAAGTGAGCATCATGAGCAAGGAGAGGGACGTGGAGATTGTTCCGGATGGTGAACGTGACAGCGAGCCATATTGTTGCAGCCATTCCAGGGACGTCATCGAGAGAAGGAAGAGGAAGCTGCCAACGTCATGCGCATTGGAGAAGAAGGTGTTCAAGTCTTGACTCTGGATGCCCGAAGCAAAGATGACATAGAGCTGGATGAAGCAGCTGCACGTGAGAGGGACAAGACCGCGTGGATTCAAGGTCGAATCTCTCAAACAGGGAGGGATCTGATGCAACGTGGACGCCAGTGAAGGGGCATTGCGTCCCAGGTTCTTAAGCTTATGCTTATTGGGCCTAAATTCTATCAAGTCCATTGAGTCTTTATTGTTTAAAGGTCTGTTTCTTAGGGCCTTTCTTTTTGTTGAATTTCGTGAGGCCCATTAACATGGAGCCCACTTTGAGTCTGTTTAAGTTGGACCTATTTATTAGGAACAACTTTTATTTAATTAGGGTTAATGTTTAGGCCTATTAGGGTTGGCCCATTAGGATAAGGGAGTATCTCATGAGATCAATTATAAATATTGTAACCCCTGTGACTTTTTCTTGAGAGTTGTTTTTGCATTTATAAAACGAGAAAGTTCTTTCTCAATCTTGTGAGAGTTTCACAAAACCCTAACCGTCGTCGCAGGCCTATCGCCTCTCATGTGTTGGAAGCCTAGCAAGAGTGAACTTCGAATTCTTCTTGTTGGTAGAAGGTCTCTTTAGATCTCCATAGATCTGAAGGTTGAGCTTATCTATCCTCACCGCCACCACCGATCCACCGCTGCGAAACCCTAGCGCCGCCGCCTTTGTTTCTTTGCTTCCGACTTCTTTATCTTGTGTTGCTGCCTCTTGAGATCAATTTCAGTGCGCTACACTAATAAAATATTAACAACTTCAAAAAAATAGTTCTTGAACATTTCAAACCACATCGTTTTCAACATTCCCTAGCTTGTCTTTATGTCACATCGATTATTCATTTCCAAACATATTCGCATGTTCATGACACGCATCTGTATTTGTCCGAACGAATGACAGAAATGTCGACACTATAGTAAGGTACAATGTAAAACACGTCATATTCCCAAATTCTAAGTTATCATACAAAACCTCTTAATGTAAAGAGATCTTAGTGTAAGACGATTTAAAATTTTACCTTAATTCTCAGTTTTTTGACAGTATCATTTTAATGCAGTTCAAATCATTTTAACTCAAAAATGAAAAATAAAACAAGTTTCAAATCATACTTTAATACAAGTGAAGAATCATTAATCTAAAAAGCACACAATAATTAATGATACAAACACAAGGTAGAAATAGAGAAAGAATCAACGCAAAGGATTTGGTATAATTGATAAACTAAGAAAGCGAAGACTTGAGCTCTGCCATTCTCTTCTCACCTTTTCTCCAATCATCTGCGGAACCCAAAAATGAAATAAACGTTAGTTATATAATCATTTTTTCCATATATATTGACTAGTGTATTTAAATAAACGTCTATGTATCTACTTACTAAGTACTAGCTCGGACATTTTTTTTTATAAGTCGAATGGTTCGAATTCGGTCATTTGCATGCGTAAAAATCGAACATGTATAAATAGTTTAACTTATGGTGTGAATAACGGCAAGATCATGACTTGATGTACAAAAAGCCTGTGCATTTTCATTCTCTCATTCAACAATAACGTTTTCTACTTCCATATACCTTTGAACTTGTGTCTAAATGTCTTTTTGATCTAGGGAAAGACTCAATTTTTTCCATATAAAAAATCTATCTTTAAACACAAACAACATCCAAAGTAATTCAGATTTATGTTATTAATCGATTAGACTGAACAAGTTTGGGTATAATCTACGTTTCCTAAGGAAGATTCAAGTTCTAAATAAAAATGTAAGGGAAAATAGCATACCGTTTAAGTGGAGTGATGAGTTTATCAGATGGAACAAGTGTAGCCCGGAGGTGGATTTTTGCCACAAGTAAGAAGTAGCTGAAGAGCAACGGGGACGTAAAGCTTGAGGTCAAGAGCTTTGACCTTGAGAGTCGTGCAGAGACAAGCCGCGGCTTCCACTTCAGCAAGTCCTTTAAGTAACGGGCAGCATTTATTAACAGCTGGATCACCAAGATTTATCTTTACTAAACCACCCAATAAGTCCACACATGCACCCAACTTTAGTGTGTCTAATGGACAAGTTTCCTTCCCACTCCCTGAAGGTGGTGGACAGTCCTTTCCTCCAGTAGCGGGTGGGTTTGTCGCGGGTGGATTTGTCTCTGGTGGAAGAATGGGACCTACAATCGGCAAAGGTGGCAATGGTAGATTCGGTCCCACCACTGGAGGTATGGGTAGCTTTGGAACGGTTACCGGAGGAACTGGTAGCTTTGGGACGGGAGGTAGCGGTAGCTTAGGAACAGTCGTGGGAGGAAGTGGAAGCTTAGGAACAGTTGTGGGAGGAAGGGGTAGCTTAGGAACA
>WJSH01002278.1:5344-18560 GCA_009757365.2 Lepidium campestre
AATAGTCCTTACAAGCTAGCATGGTTGGATCAGAAAACAGAGTTGAATATCACTCGTCGTGCTCTAATTTCTTTTTCAATTGACGATAAATTCAAGGACCAGATTCACTGTGATGTAGCACCAATGGACGCTTGTTACCTTCTCTTAGGACGACCTTGGCTATTTGATCATAGCATTCAACATGATGGTTACCGCAATACCTACAGCTTTTGTGACAAGAATCGTAATTTTACGCTACAACCTTCTTTGCCCGCGAAACTAAGCACACCGTCCGCACCAGTTCTATTGCTACATCAGAAACCTTTCAAGTTAGAACTTCGTGAAGAGGGCAGAGTTATAATATTGATTAACTCACCTGCCGACTCATCCTTACCATCAATTTCAGATAGTTTTAAAACTCTTTTGACTGAGTTTCAAGACGTCTTCCCCAATGAATTGCCATCCGGCCTCCCTCCTCTCAGAGACATCCAACACCACATTGATCTAGTTCCCGATGCTATTCTTCCTAATCGAGCTCATTATCGCATGAGTCCAAGTGAGCATGAAAAACTAAGACGTCAAGTGGAAGATCTTGTTATGAAAGGCTATTTACGCGAAAGTCTAAGCCTGTGTGCAGTTCGGGCATTACTTATACCAAAGAAAGACGGATCTTGGAGGATGTGTGTCGATAGTCGCGCTATAAACAAAATTACAGTACGCTATAGATTTCCCATACCTCGTCTTGATGATCTTTTGGATCAAATTGGTGCTGCGATGATTTTCTCTAAGCTGGATTTGCGAAGTGGATACCATCAGATAAGGATCCGCTCAGGTGATGAATGGAAAACCGCATTTAAAACTCGAGAAAGACTTTTTGAATGGCTTGTCATGCCTTTCAGATTATCCAATGCACCAAGCACCTTTATGCGCGTTATGAATCAATCCTTGCGACCCTTTATCGGCAAATTCGTGGTGGTTTACTTTAATGATATTCTGATTTTCAGTATGTCCCTAACGGAGCATCTCGCACACTTGAAAGAAGTCCTTCTTGTTCTTCGTCGTGATCAGCTTTTCACCACGCTGAAAAAGTGTGAATTCGGGTCTCCTCAGGTTCACTTCCTCGACTACATCGTCTCAGCAAAAGAACTCGCCGTCAATCCCGGTAAAGTTGAGGCGATCAAATCCTGGCCTACTCCAACAACATTATCGGCAACACTAGTATCATTTTATCGCCGATTTGTACCACAATTTAGCAGCTTGATGGTGCCTCTAACTGATTGCATTCGTCGCGATGGTCTTTTTACTTGGACGCCTGAAGCCTCTAAAGCTTTTGAGATCATCAAGACTAAGTTGATTACAGCGCCTATTCTAGCTCTACCCGACTTTACTTAAGTCTTTGAGCTTCATTGTGATGCCTCCAAGATAGGAATTGGTGCTGTCTTAAGTCAGCGCAACCGCCCAATCGCCTTCTTTAGTGAAAAGTTATTAGGAGCTCGTCTACGTTATAGTACTTATGATGTCGAGTTTTACGCAGTGGCTCAAGCTTGCTTGTTTCCTCCTTTTGAACCAAACTTTTCTCCATAGAAAGCACCCTCATTGATACGATCTTCTCGGAGATTTAAACGCCTCTCATGCGCCTTTAGTGTTCCTATCAACTCTGTGACAGAGAGAATTGATAGATCTTTTGTTTGTTCGAGTACCCCAACGATACTATCGAACCTTTGTGGTACGGAGATAAGAACCTTTTGAATCACTTGGTAATCAGACTTCTCTTCTCCATGGACCCTGAGTTGATTACTCAGATTGATCAATTTTGTTGTGAAATCGTTTATGGTTTCACCCTCTTCCATCTTCAGATTCTCATATTCTCTCTCAAGGTCTGAAGATTGATCATCTTAACTTGTGAACTCCCTTAAAAATCCATCTCTAAAGTGTTCCATGCCTCTCGTGATGTTGATGCAGAAGCGATTCTCGGAAATATAGATTCCGAAACTGCACTTTGAATGATTTGAAGCGCCATCATATCCTTCAACAACTGATCTTCTCTTTCTTTGATTGATGCAGGTGTGCTTTCAGAAGATGGAATTGTTGTGATTCCTTTTTCGATAATGTTCCATAACTTCCGAGTTTGCAGAATGGTAATTAATTTGATTTTCCAGAAACCGTATGATTCACCATGAAAAATCGGAATGACTTGTTGCATTGTTGTCTCCATAGCTCTGATACCATGAACAACTTTGAACTCTCAAAGTTTGTTTAAGATCGGACAACAACATAATTTACTCTGTTTTGTTTCTCACTTGATTTTCTATTTTTCAATCGAAAGAATTTTCTCTTGATTGATACACACTTTTGTGACTCGAAAAACCACATGCTTTATTAGATAATCAAACCAGTATTTATGAGTTTACATGACACACTTTGACTAAGGGACATGTCTCTAGAACACACCTAAATGTAAAGACACACACATACATATGTAACTAATCGTTTGTATCTTTCTATTTGCATCTAGTCGATCATACAAATAGAATACACATAAGACACTTACTAAACTATATAACATATATTTATACGAACTCCTATTATTGATTATTGATCCATGATGAAGACTTGATCACTTCCAACAGAAGTAAGATATTCGTGTACAAAGTTTCATAATTTGGAATTAAAGATGGAAATTAAGAAGAAGCCAAACGTACTTAAAATCATGTCATGGAAGAAGGGAAAAGTTAGAATGAAAGAAGAGAAAGAGCAAAGAGCAAAGAGCATAAAATGAAGAGAAACAAGAAAGTCTGAAAAGCTATTACGTTTAAGAATTAAAAGCAAGGACAATAAAGTACTAAATTCGTTAAAGATAATTTCACAGAGAAGAGTTCAGAAAAATAAGATGACGTGGCAGCTTGGTAAAAGAATCAAAAATAGATTAAGTGGATATAGCCTAAATCTAAATAGAGACTTTTATTAGTAATAGGTACTAGCTAGTGACCCGTCATCCGACGAGTTGTTTTTATCATTTTTAAATAGATAGGACCAAAAATAAAAAGCAATGTGATTGTTTGCTAGATGACGAACAATTATATCAAAAATTAAAACTTTTACAATCCAAAAAAACAGTAGACAGGTTGTTTCATCAGATTATATTATTGTTTATTTAAAAATATTACTCCCTTTGTTTTATAATATAAGTTGTTTTATGGGTTTTTTTGTTTCAAAATATAAGTTGTTTTTTTTTTCTAGACAACTTTTAACTTTATTGGATTTATTGGATTATGTATAACCAATTATATTTTATATGTTTTTTTTATAATTGGTTGAAAGATTTTTAATTTATATATTAAATGATGTTCTTTTAAATTTTTATGTTTTTAGCTAAAATAACTTATATTATAAAAGAAATGCAGTATTAATATGTATTGGTAAATACAGTTCCAACTTAAATTATTTTTGGGTTCAGGGCAAAATAACTATTTTTATTAGGTCATTAAAAACTTTAACTTTAAAAGGAAAAAAAAATTGTGAATTCCTTTTTGCCATCAAATATAGCTTATATTACATTTTGTGGGCATTTTTTTATTCATATTATTTTTTCCTAAACCCTTTTTATTTATATTATAATCTAAAAATATTGTTTTTATAGAGAAACTACAGTAGATATACACAAATTTTTGCTTAATAAAATATTTGATTTCTCCCTCTTCCTTAGGTATTTGTAGCATATTTATTCCCTTTATACCCCTATCAACCTAATTGATATTCAATATCTATGCAATATCTCATGTCAGACAGAGCATATATGATTTTATTTAAATAAAACTCTTAATTTTCCTTTGTAAACGACAACCACCTTAAGACTTAGGTTTATTTCACTTTATCTCTACTCTTTTTTGTCTCCTTATTCCAATTTTGATTTTGATTTCAGTTTCTCTTCTCCAAATTTTAATTTTGATTTCAGTTTCTCTTCTCCAAATTTTAATTTTGATTTCAATTTCTCTTTTCCAAATTTTGATTTTGATTTCGATATATACGTTGACGTGGATGCTTGTTACAAAAGACGACATGAAGCTTGCTCATTCAACTCCAATGGTGGCATATTAAAGAAGTTTAAGAAAGGTTAATTAGCTTTTCACTATCGATTTCATGATTTTGTGCCCCTAATTTTGTTAAATCGAAAATTAGTTAAAAGTAATTAACATGCTGAGTTTAGATTTCACTAGGTTCCTATAATCACCCCTACTTTTGATTATAGGGTTTAAGTTTGCAGATCTATCCTCTAAAAAATCTGCATATATTTATAAATTTGTATCTAATTGCTTACACGTATAAGTTAGTCTATTTGCAAGTAATTTGAGATTTCTCTCATGTCTTTTGTACCCTCAGTTATGATGCATCAGTTTCATTTTTGTTGTGTATATGTCACTGCCAATTGTGTACTTGTATTATGATTAGTGTGTGTCTACATTTACAGATTACTAGATAAATACTCGCGTACACGTTTATCAAAATGGAAGAAGACTTAGACCAAAATGGATGAAAACTTAGTTCGTATTCGATTACATTCTTAGCAGTATAACAATTCTATTACATGTGTTACATTGCTGTTTGTTATTTTGGATTTTGGGGTAAGATGTATTTATCTCATCATTGACAATTTTCATTTGTTAATTCTTAAACATTTAACCATTTCATGCATGTAAACACATCTTGATACCATGTATCACGCCTCTTACACTCATAACATATCTTGTTACATATGTATCAATATAGTTATTACATGTGTATCAATATAGTTAACATCATTACTAACTTTATCACTAATTTAACTCATAACAAATGTTTAGTCTTATATATATCAACACTTTATTACATTTGTATCAATACAATTCAGAACATCCTAATTTCTTACACTCATAACTGGTGTTAGTTATAACATGTGTATCCCTATAGGTAACAACATCACAAACTTCCTACACCCCTCTTATAATTAGTACATATGTATCAATATAATTAACGTCTTACAAACCTCTATCCCGTTTACAATCTTCATAGAACATCTACTTATGTTACATATTTTTTTTTTATTTAACAAGTCATGTAAACGCGTAACAAATCATATTATGTTCACCAAATTTTCACCACACCTCTTTATGCTAAAAATGTCTATCTACTTATTCGTATGTAACTCATGTTACAGCTTTTAATTGTTTATCAAATCATGTAAACATTTATCACATCTGATTTTGTCATTTACCCAAACTAGACTAATTCACTTCTACCAATTAGATTCCCTATATTGTCGAAGTAACCCCTACGTACGCAACATAACGTTTAACCATTTATCATATCCTATAAACATTTATCTTTAGGTATTATTGTGTTTACGATCATGTTAAAACCTCTATGTATCTTTGTGTATCATTGCTACCAAATCATTCTTGTTTGTCTCTACATCTCTCCAATTTGCTATACTATTTCGGCATGACATCATTAAATAATAATGTCCCCTTCTTATCTTATCAAATCTAACATTTTTCATTTAATTAATTCATATTGAATATTTGTAGGGGTGGTTTTGTAACTTACATTGTCTTTGATGAGAGAGATTTAATTTTTCAAAAACTTTTGTCATATACCTAGTATTTCAAAAACTTGTGTATATTTAATAAAATATAAAAAATACAATAAATTTTAACCAAACAAATGATTTGTGGGCCTAGGCCCTATGCTATCGCACTGATTACCCGTACTTGTGAGCCGACACTGGATAAATTAATTTTTAAATCCGTAAAATAGATTATTAAAAATTTCATGGCTTAGAAACCGCCATCATTGTAGATGCTTTACAAACGACGCAATTACGTGACACATCTAACATATATACAAATTGTGTAATCTTTTTTATCACACATAACTCATCTTCATATTTCTAGCATTTTTTTCTAAATTCTATGTCACAAACCAAACCATAACTATCTCTGGCTGAACATGAAGGAAAATATCTGGTTATAAGTTCATAACTCAAAACTCAAAACTCTTATCTTCTCTATTCATTCTAAACTTAGCCACAAAGCTTTTATTTCTTCATCCATTGAAAAGATATTTTTTCAGTATGTGGTTATTTCACTAATTATTAAATTTATGTTATTTTTGTGTAGACACTAAATAGTATGTTTATGTTACATTTTCTTTGTATTTAAGTTGGGGGAATGGAATAGTGGCCTATTAATAATTGCAGTTAAATATTTATTTTTAGTTTAAATGCTAATCTCTTCATTTTGTTTATTTGGAGTATCAAAAGAAAACAATTTATTTTTGTTAAATCATAGTAAAACATTGAAATGATTTTAACTTGTATATATTAAAACGACTGTAAATATAATTTAACTGACTTAACTACTACTTTATTTTCTAAAAATTATAATCATCAAACATTGTTTAAAATAGGAAGAATGATAAAAAAAATACTGAACTTAAGCGGAATAGCCAAATTAATACTGAATTACAAATTTGCTAAATTAATACTAAAGTTACCGTTGACCGAATCAATTTAAGTACATTGACTAAAGTCGTTACTGTTCACATAAAAAAAAGTTAACTTCCAAAAAAATAGCCAAACTAATACCGAACTATGATTCAAAATAATTTATATCATAAAAAATAAGATCAAAATAAATTTAAAAGTGTAAAATCGATATATCATAAAAATAAGCATAAAATAGATTGAAAAATAGTTTTTTGAAGGTTATAACCTACACGTATCCCACATATAAGTATATGATCAAAAAATATATATTCTATAAATTATACAAAATAAAGCTAAAATGGATTGAAATTGATTCTTTGAAAATTTTTTTTGAAGTTTATAATCCATAGATCAACCAAAACTTTGTATATAATCCACAAAATGTAAAATCTATAAATTATAAAAAAAAATCTTAAAATGGATTAAAAATTAACTTTTTGAAGGTTATAATCCACATATTTACTAAAAATTAGTGTAAAATCTATAAAAAAAATAAAAACTATAAATTATCAAAAGTAAGCTTAAATTAGATTGAAAAATAGTTTTTTGAAAGTTATACCCCACAAATTTAGCAAATATTGGTATATAATCCAAGAAATATAAATTCTATAAATTGTACAAAATAAACTTCAAAATGATTGAAATTTTTTTTTTGAAGGCTATAGCCCTAAGATTGATCATACATAATCCAAAAATGTATAATCTATAAATTATATATTAAAAGCTTACAATGAATTGAAAAATAATCTTTTGAAGGCCATAGCTATATGATATATATGATATCAAAAATACGCTTAAAATGGATTGAAAAATAATTTTTTTAAGGTTATAAAATCTAGTTTTAGATAATATGTGGGCTATAACCTTCAAAAGTCATTTTCAATCCAATTTAATCCTAATTTTTATAATTTATAGATTTTATATTTTTTGAATTTTACATTTTTTAGATTTTACACCATTTTTTAGTAAATACGTGGTTATAACCTTAAAAAATCAATTTTCAATCCCTTTCAAGCTTATTATTTTTATATAATTTATAGATTTTACATTTTTTTTTAATTATATACAAACTTTTGGTCCATATGTGGGATTGTGGGTTATAACTCGTTTTTTTTCTTTTTTGAAGTTAACAGTAACAATGTTTTCCTTTACGGTGAGGCTACTATTGAAGATCTCTACTCCGATCTGATTGGATTTTATTATGCTCTGGAGAATCATTTTTCTCTGTTGAAAGGTTTCAAAGGTATCAAGTTCCCAATCTCTATTTATAATAGAATCTTTTCCGATCAATGGGTAGGTTTTGATCTCTTTGTCGATCTATATCCGATACTTATCCATTCAACAAGCATATTTGCGATCCTCAATTGTATTAATGGTTTCTCGATTATGATTCCAGAATTTCCCCAATTTCTAGGTTACGATGTTTTTCAAATTTATCCCAATTATTGTTTCTTGTTTAAAATCACACAAGTTCCAAAATCAATGATTCCTAAGATTATGTCATTTTCTTTAGTCTCAGATTTGATATTACTAAATCTGATCATAATCATGATTTGTTCCGATTATGATTTACAATCATCTGTTTTCTGGCAAGATTGTCTCTGATTGATTCTAAATTGTTTATTTTTCCATTTTCAAGATCAATTTGTATCATCACACCGATCCTAAAGATACCAAATGTCTTTATATTGAAATCATGTATTCTCATGATTGTATTGCTTGTGGTAATTTCATTATGTGTGAGTAGATCCCCAATCAAGTTTATGGAGGTTATGGATTAATGAATGAATGAATGTAAGTTAGATAGGGTTGATCTTAAGGTTCTTCATCTCTTGTATTGGTAATGCTTGAGTTAGCTTGATCACCTATCTCTTGCTCTCTAGGTTGTTAATGCACCGAAAGTGATAGTTTAATAACCTGAAAAACCATTTAGTGAGCAATTGTCCTTGAACTGCAGAAGTAGATCTAAGACAAGTTTATGAACATATCAAACCTGATTGTAATGCTTGTCTAGAATTTTTAGGACCAACAAAAGTTAAGATTCTAGGTTGTTAGACAAAGTGCGATGAAAGTGGGTTATCTATATGTTGCGTGCTTTGAGTTTAAGGCAGTTTTGCTTATGCCCTGAATAATGCTTGAATTCCTCATTCTGATTTCTTGAAAATTTTCCCTGAACTTGATGTCTTTTATTTATTGAATTTAAACCATAATTAATTATTCTTGTTACTTGACAACCACAACAAATTGAATTGTCTTAGCTTGATTGTTAGTCTAGAAGATTCATAGTGTGACTCTTGGTCCATGTGGATTCGATCCCTAGATTACTACCTTGATTGATGTGCACTTGCAATATGTATTGATAGGGTTTAAAACCTTTGTGTATCAAGTTTTTGGCGTCGTTGTCGGGGACCAATTACGTCGCCTTTTGATCTAAGACTAATTTCTAGTTTAAGATTTGTTTTCTTACTTTCTTTCTTTTTGATTTTCTTTTGAGATTCAAGTTTATGACCAGAAGAAGTCAAGGCTCTGAGAATCTCTTAATAATAGACAATGCAAAACTTGCGAGGCTAGAGAGAGAATCGCAGAACACGATCAGCCTCAACTATGATGAGTAATGCTCAGTTACCATTGGCCCGATCGATAATGGTGACCAGTTGGGTCACGAGAATGATAGAGTTGCTCCAGACGTTGCAGCTGAGGAGATGCTGAGACAACAACAACGTCTAAGGGATGAGCAAAATCAGGCGAATAATCAGCGTCAGGATCAACAATAACTTCTGCCATTTTAGAATGGGCAGGATCAGCAGATCCTGCATGTTCAGCATCTACCACGTCGTGTTATAGGTGCTATTCGCCCACCAGCTCCTCAACGTAAGGATTATGAGATCAAACCTCAATTGATCAACCTTATCAAGCAGTACCAGTTCCATGGATTGCCATCTGAGAATCTGATGGATCACGTCGAGTCTTATGAGGAGATTTGCAGCACCACCAGTTCGAATGGAGTCCCTGCGGACCTTCCGAGGAACGCCTTCATATCTGTTTACATCAAGTGTAAACTATTTCACTTCTCTCTTGCTGACAAGGCATTGAGATGGTTGAGATCACTTGAGCATGGATCACTGCAGACTTGGGATGAGACTAGAGTTGCATTCTTGGATTACTTCTACACTAAATCCAAGATAGCTGCGTTGAGAGGCAAGATCACTACATTCCAGCAGCGATTCGGCGAGTCTTTTTGTGAAGCATGGGAGAGACTTCGAGAGTACATGAGAGACTGTCCACATCATGGGTATACCGAAAAGCAGATTCTCAACATCCTTTATGGGGGAGTTGATCGAAATCACAAGAACTCTCTCAACGCAGCCAGTAATGGAGATTTTATGACAAAGACCGTTGAAGAAGCTTACACGCTCATCGAGAACTTGGCTTCTAGTTTTAGTGTCAGCTGTCCAGAGTACGACCGTGGGGTGCGAGTCAACAGTCTTGAGACTAAGAGGGTGGATGGATGAACGCTAAGATCGATATGTTACTGAAGGCCCACAGCGTGGAGGGCATCAATGTGATGAGTCATAAGAGATTGTTTTTGCTGATGGAACGCAAGAGAGTCAGGAGGAACAACATGATGTTAAATATATCTCTGGACAAGACTTCAATCAGAACAGAGGCTATAACCTGGGAAACCTCTCCTACATAAGCACCAATGTTGAGAATCCACAAGATCAAGTCTATCCACAACAAGGAGGAGCTCAATTCTCACAGTTTCAGGGCAAGATGTTTGTGCCATATTAGGGGCAGAAGACTTACAACCAAGGGTTCTAGAAGAAGACCTTCATGCAGAACTCAGACTCCTGAAACTTTCAGAAGCCATTCGTCCAAAACTCGAGAACGAATTTCAGGCCATTTCAGCAGCCTCCTCCACAGCAGTTTCAGCCTCCTCCACAACAGTTTCAGCCGCTTCCTCCACAGCAGTTCCAGCAGTCTGCGAGTTTTTCGAGCAGCTCAACAGACAAGCTTGAGGCACTAATGCAGCAGGTTCTTCAAGGCCAGAACAAGACCTCTACGGAAATCAAGGAAAAGACGCAGGAGATCAATGCAAAGGTGGATAGCATGTACCATGATCTGAATAGCAAGTATGAAGCAGTTAGCGTGCATGTAAAGAAATTAGATACTCAGATTGCTCAGACTGTTTCAGCAATTCAAAGACCTCAAGTAACCCTTCCAAGAAAGTCGGATAAAAGTCCAAAGGATTATTGCAATGTCATCACTTCCAATGATGACTATGAGAGGGAAATAGAAGAGATTGGTATAATGCTCTTTGGGGAGGACTATGATAGGTCAGATGCTGAGAGTGATGAGCAAGAAGATAAGAGCATTGAAGATAAGGTAGCAAGTCCAAGGAAGTTGAGGAGAATGGGAGCTTAGCGTTGGTCGTTAAGAATATCGAAGAGGTAGCAACGATTGCAGATGAGCAAATGGAGGCGCATATGGGAGTTGAGAGTTATAAGGATGAAGGTATTGAATCTCCTCCTTATGTGCCACCAGTTCTTTTCCCTCATGTTGTCTACATAAAGGCTCAGAAGAAGACTTTATCTAAATTCAAGGCAGACATGAGGGAGATCAGAATCCCTTTACCGAAGATGGAAGGTCTATTCGAAGTCCTGGTACAAGTAAAGTTCATCAAGGCTGTTCTTGATAATAGGAAACAAGTTGAGGGACTGATGGGGTACAATAAGGCAAGCAATGTTGCACCCCACGAACCCACGTTTCTGCCCAAATTAGGAGATCAAGGACGATTTGCTATCAAGTGCACCTTTGGTGAGGTGAACTTTGACGATGCTCTATGTGATTCTGGAACATTTGTGAATGTTATATCCTGTGACCTGATGAAGAAGTTGGGGATTAAGGACATGAATGAACATTCTACTTCCATTTCATTCGGAGATGCTTCCACAAAGTATCCAATTGGGAAGCTCATTGACTACCCACTCCAAGTTGGAAGTTGTCTAGTTCCAACAGACCGGACGGTGCTAAAAATGGAACAAGACTGTAAGGAGCCACTCATTCTAGGAAGACCATTCCTCAACACTGTTGGAGCAGTTTTTGACTTCTTCAACAAAAGAGTAACTCTCGGGAAGATCAACAAGAAAATTTCATATCCTCTCCAGACATCCAAGAGTAGTTTCTGTGGTGTGATTGGTGATGGAGGAATTGGAACAAAGAGGATTCTTCTTATGAACCTTGTTGTTAATGATCAAGTTTTGTTAACTAACTTGCATTTGAGACTTTTTATAGGAAAGTTGAGAACTTGGTGGTCTGGTCAGGTTATGATCAAGGAAGTAAGACCACTTGGAGATGTAGTGTTGCTGGACACTGCAAAGGTTGAATACAAGGATGATGATCCACACATGAAGCCATATCTTGTGGACAACAATCTTCCTAAGGAAGACACAGATCCCCCTGGTGATCTGCAAACCACCTAAAAGGCTTATCAGTCCAGCTAATGACTTAAAACAAGCGATTGACAGGAGGCAACCCACTGGTAAGTGTACATACAAGCATGCATTATTTTTCTGCTAATTTTCCTTTTGGTTTTAAGTGTTTCAGTTGAGATATAAGGGAGACAGATCGATCAGCTGGGATTGATCAGTCTGAAAACAAGGGAGATTGACAATGTTGAGATAAATGATCAATCTGCTAGGATCGAACGTTAAAAGAAAGAGCAGTTTTTAAAAAAATACCCGAGACCGATCGGTCCAAAATTTAGGACCGATCGGTCTGCCATTCCAAATCGCAATACAAGGTAAGGGACCGATCGGTCCGGATTTTAAGACCGATCGATCCACGGGCGAAGGTACGTTTCTTCTCAAAATTTCTGGTTACTTTCTGATAGGATTCCTGGGAATCAAACTCTGAGTGAAGCCGGAAGAAGAAGTCGACGGTAACCCGAAGGTGTTGAGTTTCCAACGATGGCTGAAGACCAGTGCGGTGGAGGAATGAGAGTGGCGGCGGCGTCGGCGACGTGAGGCGTTGACGGACGGCGGGAACCGAAGGAAGAAGTAGCCGTGGTTGAGCGAGTCTCGTGAAGGCGTCGGACTTGAGAAACCGAGCTTTAACGCGGCGTTGCAGGGCTGAAGACGAGCGGTGCTGCGGGACGACGACGTACGGTGCTGTGGGATGAAGACGAGCAGATGAAGACGGCGGCGCTGCGGAACGAGTTTGAAAGGGGCGGCGGCGGCGGGATTTTCTGGTTTCGTGACAGAGATGAAAAGCGAACTTGAGGAGGTGAGATTTCGAGTAGGTGAAGATGACGGACTAGAAAAGATAGAAGAAACTCTTGGAAGAACTAGTCTTGTAAGGGTTTCGGATTGATTTGCAATCAAAGGGATGAATCAAATTCAAGCATTGTGCTTTTCTCATAAACATTCATCAAAAAACAAAGAAACACAAGTTTGCTCCTTAAATAAGAGGCATAAGTTTTAGGGTTTTAGCTTAAACAAAACAGCATGTAGTTTAAGCTAAAAAAACAGCACGCAATTTTTAAAATAAAATAAGAAAACAACGAAGCGTTTTTTTGGACCAAATAACTATTTCTGAATAGCTTAGACGTAGCGTTGAGGTTTTGCCTCGTTAAAAACCTTAATGGAGAACCTCCTTCCTACCAAAATCTCCACCAAGGAAAAGAGTGCAGAACCCCAACGCTAGCTACTCATT
>WJSH01002288.1:15215-27332 GCA_009757365.2 Lepidium campestre
CCACTTCGCCTTTTTCTTTTAAGGTCAATGTGGAGAAAACGAGGTTACCAATTATGTTTTCTGACAAAAGAGAGGGTACCTTGGGACGCAAGTTATGTGGGTGGATCAACACTTTCTCTTTAGTTTTGTGTGGTGATACAGCCGTAGCGCATTTCCAGATAAGAGAAGTCACGCTCTGGATCCGTGTGGGACGAGGCACGGAGTCTACACTTGTGGCTTTAACCCTGAGCTTTTCGAGCTTAGATGCTGCAAAAACAAATCTTTTTGTGACACTTGTTTTCTTAACGGCTACATCTGCAACAGGAAATTTAATGGCCTGATCATTAGCAGGTGGAAAGATCTTTGTCGCAGCAAACACAGGACTTGTCACTGAATCGCTCTCTCCTCGAGCCGTGGCAGCCCAAGCCTGAATGAAAGTCGAGAGGGAGGACGCATCGGCGAGCATATGGGAGATGCAGATTCCAATGGACATACCGCCGCATTGGAAGTAGGTCGCCTTTACGAGCAGTAACGGCCATGTTGTAGGTGAGGCCTCTGCGTCTATAGGAAGCAACTGTTGAAGGGTTTCAAAATCTGGGGATCTTAGAAAGTCAGAGAGAGGACAGCTATCAGCAAAAGCATCAACGAAAACAGCTCCTTCGTCGTTACAGTCGATGCTAAGTCCGTTGATTCTGCCAGCAAATGGGTAAAATCTTGTCAAGGTTTCGGACAGAGATTTTTTGAGATTGAGGGAAGAGTGCTCACGTGAGATCAAATCATGTTTGGTGTAGAAAAGTAAGGCAACGGTGTAAATGGGAGGAATTGATTGATCCACAAGAGAGAGTTGGAAATTTCGGAGGTCATTCGGAGTTGTGGTAAATGGTTTTATGATTTCTTTGCCGATAACTTCGACCCTCATTGTCTCCATGGATTAATTAGGGGTTTATTGGAGGATATATTTTAATGGATTTATAAATCAAAATCCATATAGAATTATTTTAAATTTAGAAAAGGTGGATTTGAAAATTAAATAACCTAAATTTAAAAATTATATTGATTGGATTTCAAAATCACAACTAAATAAATTTTATAATAAAAAATAAAATATAACATATTTTGAATCTCTTATCATCGTGTCTCTCAATTGAATCCCTCCACATATTTGATGTTATTGTTGCTCTCCATTAATTGACATAATATCTCTGTTGATTTTGTGTTGAAAACTTGTCACTATTATTGTCATTGTTTTCTTCAAATAACTTTTTCAAGAAAATATCTATTTTAATATGGTGAATATAATTCACCAATTAGGTATGAAATATTTTTTTTTATTTATATATATATTTAAAGAAAATAAAAAATTGTAAATATTTATCTATATTCCTAATCTTAATCTTACCACAAAAATATCTTATTATACAAAGTTGGGGTTCCAAAAGTTAGTAATTAACAAGATATTAGTACATGTCAAATCTAATAATCATAAATATTTATGTATTTTTATATAAATTTAAAGAAAATAAATAATATTTTAAAATAAAAAATTGTGAATATCTATCTATATTCCTAATCTTAATCTTAATCTTAATACAAACATATCTTATTATATAAAGTTGAGTTTCAAAAAGTTAGTAATTAACAAGATATTGACACGTGTCAAATTTAATGATCATATATATTTACGTATTTTTATATAGGGTTTTGTGCAAAAAAACCTTAAAATGACCATTTTTTGCAATTTAAGTCTCCAAGTACAATAAATGCAAATCAATTATATGAAGTAAAAGTCAATGCAATATAACTCCCTGTCCTAAGAAATCTGGATTTGGTGTTAGGTTTTGGAGCTAATTCTGCAAAATCTGGGGTTTTGAGCGATTTCTATGAAATCTGGATTTGTTGTACATGTACAATTTGGGTTATCATGTGTAGTAGATTTGTTCTTCTAGGTTTACATGAATCGAAGTTTGGTAGGTTTATTTGTTGAAGTTTGCTTTTCATTGCTAGATAGATTTATTATTCGTAGTTTGGTAGGTTTATTGTTGTTTCATTATTGTTTGGTAGGTTTATTTATTGAGGTTTGGTTTTTATTGCTTGGTAGGTTTATTATTCGTAGTTTGATATCTTTATTGTTGTTCTATTGTTGTTTGGTAGGTTTATTTGTTAAGTTTGATATTTTTATTTTTTGAGTGTGGTAGGTATATATCTCTCTCTTCGTCTCTATATTTTTCTCTCTTTTCGCCTCTTTCTCTCTCTCATTTCTCTCAATCTTTGTTGTTCTTGTAAACCTACCAAACTAACTAAGTAAATCTACCACGAAATACCAAAAAACCTACTATACATGATTATTAAATCTACCAAACACAAAATATGAACCTGAAATGTGTAACAATAAAACTTAACACTCATGCTGAATAAATTTACCACGAAGGACCAAAAAACCTATTACACATGAATATTAAATATAACAAACTGGAAATCTGAACATGAAATATGCAACGAAAAACCTACCACACCTAATAAGTAAATCTACCACGTATGACCAAATAAGTCTAAACACAAATAGAACAAAAATCTACTACACGAACTTAGAAAACCTATTATGCTTGTTCCATAAATCTACCACGAAGGACAAGTAAAACCTACCAAATCTGGAACAATAAATCTACGACGAATGACAAAAAACATACTGCCCCTTCTTTTAAAATCTACCAACCGCGGAATATATACCAAAAAATTGCAACCTAAAGAAACCTACCACACATGCTAAACAAACCTACCAAGACGGAACAACAAACCTACCACACTTGTCTAATAAATGTACTAAATGAGACATCTAACCTGAAATTTTGCAACATAAAAACCTACCACGCATACTAAACAAACCTACCAAGATGGACAATTATTAAGAGTTTACGTAAGAAACTTCGTTTATGTAGTTGTAGTGTACTGTTATTAATGAGAACTTTGGTTTTTGTATTAACAATAATTCAAAGTATCTTTAAGGTTCTTTATAAGAGTTTATGTGGGAAACTTTGAAATCAATCAAAATATCGTTTATGTATGTATGAAATTGCGGTCTTTTTGCGGAAACAGAAGCATTAATATTTCATTCTATCTACTTTCCGAATTTTTGTTTCTAGAATCACTTAAATGGAGATATAAGTCGGATTTAATGGACATATGCGAGGGAATTGCGAGGAAAACCATATATCCATAGCAAATCCGTTGCAAATTGCGATGGTTTTGCGAGTGTTTCGAACTTTTTTATCGCAATTCCAATGCTAATTTGCAATGGTGATATACATCAATATTGCTAGTTTTTCATGTATGTTTTGATTAATTTTTACCATTTAGGAGTCATACATTCTCATTTCAGCATAAGATCTTGCATATTCCACACTTTAGAGTCCTAGAGTTGAATAGTTGCATATTTTTCCACTTTTTTGTTATTTTAGGTGAATTGGAGCAAACCTTTGAAGATTGAAGAGTTGGAGATTTGATTCTTGGAGTGAAGATGCACCAAAAAAGGAGAAGAAGCTTCAGAGGAAAAATTTCGACCTCATGGTCGTGAAAAGAGGTCAAAATATTTAGACAGAAGAAAGACCAAGTTTCATGACGAAAATTTCTGGTTGGTGGTCGTGAAAAGAGGTAAAAATTATTTGAAAGAAGAATTCAAGAGTTGAAATTTCATTGCCTAAAACCCATTGTTTCCTATTTGATTGTCTTATTTTATTGCTCTCTTGTCTTTGTTTGTTTTTACTTGTTTGTGTTTTTGTTCTTGTTAGAGTTGCTAGCTTAGTTTAATGTGTTAGTTCAAGGTTCTATGTTGATTCGATCCTTTAGTGTTACATCGACACGATAAGCACGAGAAGTTTAATTGGTATTTGACTGTGTGAAAAACTTCTTTATCAATTTGGCGTCGTTTCTGGGGAATCTATTTCAATTAACCATTAGGATTAGGATTCATTTTGAGACTAGAGTTTTTATTTTATTTTGTTACTAACTTTCTTTCACGTATTTGTTCTTTTTAAAGGTACAATCACAAGGAAGAAAGCATGACTTCAGATATGATTTCCATGTTGAAGGCTTATTTAGAAGCTCAAGAAAGAGAGATGGCTTGGGACCCCACTAGTCATCATGGTTTTGAAAGCTCATCCACTTATCAAGAAGGACTTCCATATGGAAACTTTTCTCATGGAAACCAATATGGATATGGTGAAAGATGTCAATCATAGGACATGGAGTATGAACATGAAGAAGCTTATTCTTCTCCAATTTATGAAAAAGACGAGATTCTCAACATGATGAAGTTGTTTTTGGAAGAATAAGAGAAGTTTAACAAAAGTTTAAGTAGGAGGATTGATACCCATGTGTTTGCTTGGGAATGAAACTCAAAGGACATGACCACTCATGAGAAGGGGATGAATGAAAGTATGTTGATGGATAATTTTGAATGTAGTTCCGTAATCTCTCCATCCACACCAACAAGTGTCAAAGATTCGAGCAGTTTCAGTTTGCATTGCGCCATTGAGTAGAACAAGCATAAGTGAGTTGGGACATAATTGAGAAGTTGGTGGAATCTTGGGAGGAAGAGAAAGGTGAAACCCAACTCATGGATATGAAGACAAGTTTTAGCAATAGTGTAATTGGTCTGACCGTTCAAGACTTATCTCTCTATTCCCTCTTCTGGTCTCCGGTCATTGGTAGTAAGCCCGATGAAATTGGTAAGGACACAATCGATGATTACCCTTTGAGTGAACCCAAAACACCAAATGAGGATTTTTAGCAATTATCAGAAGTTTTTATGATCTACTTGGAGGATGAATTCCTACAAGAAGTTGAAGAGACCGTGTGGGAACTTGAACTTCTTCTTGGTTGTAAATTTGATAAAAATCTTGTGATAAGGTACGAAGAGCCTTGTGAAGATGTTGTGGCTGTTGAAAGTGTGGAAAACACATTGGAAAACTCAGTTGTTGAGAATGAGCTCTCAATTAAGGAACATATGCATGTCCAACCCATATTCAAACAAGAGAAAAATGTTGAAAAACCTATAGAGTAACAAGATGATCTCACTGAAAAGGTCTAGAAAGAAGTTTATGAAGAGGAATCTCCAAAGGCACATCCCTTTAGCAAGCATCTTGGTGTAATCTTCAATCTTCACCATTAAATTGGACATAGATGATCATTGGAAGGTACCATTCTTTGAGGAGGTTAGGATGAAAGAATTTATGGGATAGTTCTATGATGAGTATGATCCTGGAAATCTAAACCCATGCAATACTCCTCTCTTGAAAAGTGAAAGAAGAGTCAACCTAGTGACTTGAAACAAGCTCACTTGGGAGGAAGTCCCATGATATCCTTTGTACAGAATTTTGATTCTATTTGTTTGCTTAACTTTGATGTGTGCTTGGTGGACTTAGACCATATGAATTGAGTTTAATTGAAGAGGCTTTGATCCAAAGGAATGAACCATGATCAAGAAGTTTACGATTGAATACTTGAAATACATTGAATATTTTCCTTTCTTGGGCTTAACATGATCAATTAAGTGGTAAATCCCTCTCTTGAGTAAGTCTGGATTATTGAGCAGATAGGAAGCAACTGGGAGGGTGCGTAAACCCGTAACCTCTCACGTTTATGGAAATCCACCTATTTTTCTCTCCAAAATGAATGTGAACCAGATGTGTGCGTAAACCCGTACACCTTTGTGTCTTGCATAATACTGAAGTGGCTGGGAGAGTGCGTAAACTCATAGTCTTTCACGCTTGTGAAAACCAACCCAAGAATCTTACAATAAAGATGCATAAAAGATTAAAATAAATAAGAGAGGGAGCCACAATAAATGGTGAAATGAAAAGTCTTGTTAAGTTTGAGAAAGCCAAATCACATAGTCTTTAATTGATAACCCCTTTATAAGCCTTCACCATTAGAAATAAAGACTCATTTTGGGAACTTAGAAACCGGTTTTGGTGTAGGATATTTTAGGATTGGATGCTAAGATTTTAGGATTGGATGCTAAGCTTGGATGTAAATATATTGTGATCTTTGTAAGAGGATAGAGGTTCATATATGACTTACGATTTTCAACTTGATGAGTTGTTCGTTTTAGGTGAGATATTCCCATTGTTTTCAAAGTTGTTTTTCAGTTTTGTTTTTTGTTTGTTTGAGGACAAGAAAAGACAAGTATGGGGGAGCTGATATACATTGATATTTGCTAGTTTTTCATGCATGTTTTGATTCATTTTTACTATTAGAAGTCATACATTCTCATTTTAGCATAGGATCTTGCATATTCCACATTTTAGAGTCTTAGAGTTGCATATTTGCATAATTTTCCACTCTTGTGTCATTTTAGATGAATTGGAGCTAACCTTTGAAGATTGAAGAGTTGGGGATTGGATTCTTGGAGTGAAGATGCACCAAAATGAGGAGAAGAAGCTTCAAAGGACAAATTTTGATGCCATTCGTGAAAGAGGTCAAAATATTCAGACAGAAGAAAGACCAAGTTTCATGGCCAAAATTTCTAGCTGGTGGTCATGAAAAGAGGTCGAAATTATTTGAAAGAAGAATTCAATAGTTGAAATTACGACCCCCTGGTCGAAATTAGTGTCAAAATTTTTTGACAGACACTTGTCTTTATTTTGTCCGATCTGGTTTGTCTCGGGTCGACCTGGTTCCGTTTATACACATTGAAACCTAATGTTTAAGGGTTAGAACACTATTCTATTTCTATTTTTCCAGCCACCTTAGAGAGAGTTTGAAGAGAGAGATAGAGGATTGTTGGAGACCCATTTTGGGTGAAGATCTTTGGGTCATCACCTCAATCTGTTAAGATTTCTTTATCATATCTCTTATCTTCTTTCATTATGCATTTGTTTATGTTTATTTGCTTGGTTTGTTTCATGCCTTTGATGTTTGAGTAGTGATTCAATGGATTGATGGTTTGATAGATCTTACGATTTGGCAATGAAATCTTGAAGTTTAGGTTGTTAGATTCTTAGATTCCTTCACTTAGGGTGTTCTTAATGCTAGATTTAACTTGATTACTTGAATTTAGATGTTAGGAATTTTGTCGCACGAGAGGTGTTCGATGAAATTCTCAAATGACTCTTTTTGTGAGCTTTTCTTCCCTAGCCAATGAGAGTTGAAGTTAGGGTGATTAGTGGTCTTAGTGAACTTGTTTGATAATGATTATTGACTGTTTGGTTGGCAAATGAGAGTTTAGCTTGATTGAATACTTGATATAGGGTTCAATGCCATGAGGCTAGGTTGTTATAGCTTTGTGTTTCATGCCCTAGGATGGTTGTTATTGTGTTCTTGAGTTTCTTGGTTTGATTGTCTCTCCCTTAGATCAATTGCCTTGCCTAAAACCCATTGTTTCCTATTTGATTGTCTTATTTTATCTGCTCTCTTGTCTTTGTTTGTTTGTTTTTACTTGTTTGTGTTTCTGTTCTTGTTTGAGTTGCTAGTTTAGTTTAAATCCACATTATCGATTGCTCTAGCTTGAGCTTGAATTATTGTGTCTTAATGCGTTAGTTCTAGGTTCTCTGTGGATTCGATCTTTTAGTGGTACATCGACATGATAAGCACAAGAGGTTTAATTGGAATTTGAATGTGTGAAAAATCTCTTTATCAAATGGTTTTGCAACGTATGTTACCCGTTCCTCGCAAATACCTCACAATTCCATCGCTAATTCTTGAATATTACTTAAAAAAAATACATAGAGTACAAAAAAATAGTTATTAAACTTAATTAGATTCATTATCAGATATAGATAAAAACGAGTGTTCACTATCATGATCTGTGTCTTCTCCGTCATCCGTCTTTTCGAACTCATCAACTTCAGCATCTTCACCGGAATCAGTTACAATGTCTTCCATTTCTTGTTGAGCATGTATGATATCATATGTTGATTCGACAACTATAGAGACTCCAGATGCTATTTCTTGTTGCGTAGCCACATCATCAACTTCCCTGACTATACGACCTCTTGGATTCACTTTTATCACAAATAATCACGTCTCATGTCTTTGCCTTATACAAGGATAAGGAATAAAACATACTTATTTTGCTTGACATGCCAATATAAATAGGTCAAACTTGGAATATTTTTGATTTGCATTGACATCAGTTACCCCTAACGTGTTTATGCGGACTCCTCGACCAACCGTCGGATCATACCAATGACGTTTGAATTTGAATAAAATGTATTTCAACCCAATAATTCTTGAATATGTGACTTCTATAATATCGTGTAAAATATCGTAGAAGTCAGTTTCACCAGACACATAGACTCTATAATTTGTGGTTGATATGTTGGAGCCATGCTCGTAAGTATGAAAAGTCTAGCCACAAGTGAAATATATTGGGGCCGTTTTGATCTTCGCAATTGGTTCTTGAACAATCTCGTGCAACCATAGTGACAAGGGTCGATCAACACATGCATTCATGACCTACATATTATTAAAACATAATGTTATTTAATTTAAAAACATAAAGAAATATAAATATAAATATATATACATGTATATATATTTATATATAGTTTCTTACATAGTATTTTAACCATCCAGCAAAATCATGTTCTTTGTACATCTCATATTGTTTTTCTTGTAAATCAGGAAATGCTTCTTGTATCTGCGTGTCGAATTCACTGCAAAGTACTGTTGATATTGATTAATTAACATATATATATCTTGATTCAATGTAACTTATATTGATATATACCTCTCAAATTGCACCACGTAATCATAATTTCGCAATATATAATTATGAGAAGCATAACTATATGTGTAGTCTTCCCACCAAACTTCATTCACTTTTCAACCAAGTCTTCCTATCTGGGTGAAAATATCTGGAACCTCAACATTATATGTTGGGGCAACCCCTCCATCGTCATATTGTCATACACGAGTTTTTTTTGTTTTGACGGTTGGACTAAAGTGAAAAGTTTCATCGGTCAAACTTCATTCAACGATCGATCTTGCTATTCCTACTAGATTTTTTACCTTTCATTTTAAATGACCCATGAATCGCTCAAATGGATACATCCATCAAAATTGTATAGGCCCACCAAGAGCTGCTTCATGTGATAGGTGAATTGGAAGATGTTCTATCACGTCAAAAATGATGGTGGAAATAATTTTTCCAAGTTACAGATCAACACCAGGATATTAGTGTTTGACTGCGCTATGCTGTCCTCTATCAAAGTTCGTGTACGTAGATCCCTGAAAAATGCTCCAATGCCTACAAGTTAATATATTCAAATATAATATATATATATATATATATATATACACTAATACTTATTTACCCACAATTGCTTCGTGGACAGGTGTTTGTAAAAGCTCAAGTAATGCAAAGGGTAATAGGTGTTGCATGAATACATGGTAATCATGTTTCTTGATACCCGAATTTTTTTTCTCTTGCTTTATACATTTTGAGAATTTGGACACATAGCCATGCGAGAACTTTACTTCTGAAAAAATCTAGTGAAACAATGCATGTTTGACATCACCGGACAAGCGAAAGTTTGGAATCAGTTTTTTGTCATCCCCTGTAACATGTAATTTGATCCTTGCGCATATTTAGGCCAAGTCTAACCTTGATTTGACATTGTCTTTACTTTTCCCATGCACATTCAAAATCGTGTTAATGGTGTTGTCGAAAATGTTTTTTACGATGTGCATCACTTCAAAGTTGTGCCGTAATATGTGATCTTTCCAATATGAGAGTTCCCAAAAGATACTATTTTGTTGCCAATTGTGAGAACTGCCATATCCATCATGATGTTTGTTGCATGTGCCAATTGCCCCTACATTTACATGTTTCTTTAGCATCGTAGTGATCAATCTGCTCCAACAAATCATTCCTACAACCAAAGCTCTGTAGATGATTGTACTCTATTGTACCTCCTGTCCACACTTCTTCTGGAATTTCCATATTAAGACTAGCTGTAGGTGATCTGTTGATGATATAAACCGCTGTAGATGTTGCTTCTGCCCAAAACCTTCAATCTAAGCATGTCTCAGTCAACATGATCCTCACTTTATCCATTATGGTCCTATTCATTCTCTCAGAGACTCCATTATGCTGAGGAGTATAAGGACATGTTCTATGACGCTTTATTCCAGATTCCTTACACCAAGTCTCGAAATTATTTTTGCAAAACTCTAGGCCATTATTTGTCCTCAAACACTTGATTCTTTTGCCAGTTTGATTTTCAACAAATATTTTCCATTTACTAAACTTCTGAAAAACTTGATCTATTGTCTGAAGGAAGTAGATCCATACCTTCTTCGAGCAATCATCTATGAAGGTTAGGAAATACTTAGCTCCTGAAAAACTTGGATGAACATTCAGTGAACCCCATAAATCCGAGTGAATGAACTCAAGGATTTCTTTGGTAGTGTGTTTAGCCTTAGGAAAACTCAATTTGTGTGATTTTCCTAATACACATGATTCATAGAATCCATAATCCTTTACCTCTTCTTGCTTTAGATTTCCTTTCTTAGCAAGAATCTCCATGTTCTTTAGACTCATATGAGATAAACGAGAATGCCATCTCTTAGCTTCATTTGTTTTGTCTTTTAACAATATGAGCTTGAGGTTGCCTTATATTTCCTTCCAAATGGTACATACCATCTCTATACTTTCATGACAAAACCTGCTTTTTTCACCTTTCGAGAAAATTATTCTGAAATCTTTCCCAATGTAAGTACATCAAGATTGCTCTAATTGACCATAAGAAATCAGATTTCTTCCCATATCTAGTATATATCTCACATTACAAAGTAACCATAGAACCATTCAGATTTTCAATGGTTAATTTTCATGTTCCTTTAACAGTACAATGTGTATTATTTCCCATTAATACTTTGTTACCTTCAAACTCAACTAGATTAGATAACCAATCTTTTATAGGTGTTATATGAAAAGTACACCCATAATCGAGCACCCATTCTTCTGAAGTAGCTATTATGTTTGCTGTTATTGCAGTATGTTCCGGCAAAATCACTGCCACATTTGCAGAATTTGATGACTTACTTGACTGGCCATTATCCCTTTGAGGGCAATCTCTTTATCCAATGTCCTTCTTCACCAAAATTCCAGCAGCCCTTAGAATTATACTTTGATCTTGACTTTGACTTGTTCCTTCCTTTAGAATGTCCTCTTTTCTTGTTATCTGAATCTGACTTATACCTTGTTTGTGACCTACCTCTTCCTATTGATTCAGCAACTAAACCGTCTGATTGGTTCTTCTTCTTATACAGCACTCCTTTCTGTATTAAGTTTGATTCCATAGCATAAGCTCCAATTATAACATCATTCATCGTTAGGGAATCCTTTGACGCTCTAAACTGAAGTGTATTAACCAAGGGTTCAAATAGAGGTGGTAAACTTGTGAGTAATCCAATTGCATGATCCTCAGCTTTTATGTTTATTTTCACACTTGCAAGATCTGACACTAACTTGAGAAATTGATCAAAATTCTCATCAATCGTTTTGTCTTCATCCATCTTATAGCAAGAGAATGGCTTCTTGAGATATATACGATTTGGTAGTGTCTTTATTTGATGATCCCTCTCCAATGCTTTCCATTGACCATAAGTTGTTGTCTCATGCATGATTTTTCTGAGAACAACATTTTCCAAGCAAACTTCTCGCTCTTCCGTCTTTCTTAGCCCAATTCGGATCCTTTCTCTTAGCTTCTATCTTGATCTCTTTTACAGAATCACCTGTCTTATTCATTGACTGAATTTCATCAGGGTCTTCTTCTACCACATATAGCAAATCTTGAATATCTAACTGACCTAGCATTCTGTATTTCCACAACCCAAAATCTCCTTTACCATCGAACCTCTCCACTTCAAACCTTCCGGATGTTGATTCCATGTCTTCGCTTAACACTTATTAGAACTACTACCTGCAGAATAGTAGATCTTGATGTGAGGATGTGATAGGAATACTAACCCAATACAACCCTTTAGATGTAATAAAGAAGTTTGAATGAAAGCAAGTTAGACAAGATTTCAATGCAAAATACGAATCTGAATTCAAGTTAAGATACTCCCTGATTTCTAATTACTGTGATTTTTTTTTTTTTTTTCTTTCCGAGATGAGATCTTTTCTGGGTT
>WJSH01002325.1:16120-26552 GCA_009757365.2 Lepidium campestre
TCTTCATATTTTTGTGTTGATTTTATACTTCTTGCTGAAAAATCTAGAGAAATTACACAAACTAACACCCTGGCCAACTTTAATTAAGAAAATGGCATTGGGCCCCACTCAGTTGTTTCTCTCTCAGCCAAAATGACAATTAAAGTCCTACTCTTTACTCATCCACCGAAATCCAACATTGTTACCATGTTACGATCAAAACATTACAATGTTTTCATGTTACATTATCAATTACATTCTCTCTTACCCCCTTATGTTGTTACCATGTTACATTGTTATCATGCTACCGCCAAAACATTACAATGTCACCATGTTACGTTCTCAATTATAATTTTTTACCCCTTATGTTGTTACCATGTTACATTATTATCATGTTACCGTCAAAACATTACAATATTACCATATTACGTTCTTAATTATGTTTCTTCTTACCCCCTTATGTTGTTATCATATTACATTGTTACCACGTACCGTCAAAACATTATAATGTTACCATGTTACGTCCTCAATTACGTTCTCTCTTACCTGTTTATCTTGTTATCATGTTACGCAAAATCCTATCGTACGTTATCCTACTCCTACAATGTTATGTTACAATATTTACATTGATACATTGTTGTCATGTTACTGTCAAAACATTAACTAATCATCTCATTTACCGCTTAATTCTTGATTTATATTGATATAAAGAGTTATATAATTGCCAGTTTAAATATATGTTTGTAGAAATTGGTTTAGAATGGTATAAAAGTGAACAGAATGAAACATGTAATAATGTTAGCAGTAACATGCTAGAAAATTGGTTTATAATGGTAAAAAAATAAACAAAATGAAATATGATAACAACGTTAACAAAGTAACATGCTAGAAAATTGGTTTAGATTGGTAAAAACGTGAACACAAAGAAACATGGTAACAACGTTAGCAAAGTAACATGGTTAAAAAATTAGTTTATAATGGTAAAAACGTTAGTGAGGTAACATATCTATCTAACAATAATCTTATCCTGGTATCACTTACCCGTTTATATCACTTACATTATGTAAATAACCTATTACCAGTCTATTTTTTCTCACCCTTCCCTCACCAAATCAATTAATGCAGTTAGACTTAATATGGGCACTTTTGTCCATTTTTTATAACCAGTTACCTACGTTTCTCTCTCATGCTAATTACTTAATTAAGTGTTTTATTATGTATATTGATTTAAATTACCCATAAATCTAATGAAATAAAATTAATATTATTATATTATCGGTAACATGAAAGTAATTATCTAAACGTATTATATTTTATAACCTAATTATCAAAATTCTAAACAAAATATAAACCTCGGGACTATTTTTTCTCTCTCTCTAAGGAGATCAACTCTCGGGATCTAATCGCCGATCAACACTAAACTTTATTTACACTTGATCCTAATCATCAACTGCTACACAAGTACTCTGAACATCCACAATTAGATTCCACTTGCTACGGTTCCACAAACCAATAGGACACTCTGATAAGATCCAACCGGGTCTATCTAAGTCAAAGCGCACACAAATACTCTATGCGACATGCACTGTCCAGCAATGATTGTAAGCAGCCAATAATCCCCAGATCTATCAATTCTTGTCGGCTAAAAGAAGAACCACAAATATCAAGGTGCATGCAACAAAAATCAGGTAGCAACTGTTCTAAAACCAGATTAAAGAAAGAAACAAGCCATCATTATACTCAAGAACAGCCGCTAAGAAGAAGAAATCAGCAAATCACTCAATCAAGAATGACCATGCCAATTTTAGAGGCATTGAGAGCTATGTCAATTCATGAAGACAACCCGATCGAACTTCCAGCAACAAGTAACTATTTTTCGCACAACAAAGACAAATTAAGCTTGGTTGGCAAACTACTAAATACCTCAGCACAGACAATGTCACGAGCAATGATCAACCTACCGAAGATCTGGCGCATGCAGAATAAAATTAAAGGCATAGCATTGACAAAGGACATTTTCCAATTTCGATTTAAAAATGAAGAAGATTTGAATGAAGTCACAAGATTTGGATTCTGGAACCTTGAAGACTGGGGAGTGGTAATTCGGAAATGGGAGACGGAGTTTACTAACCAGATGCTTCAATTCACTCCCTTATAGATCAAGATTTCCCACATTCCTTTAGAGGTCTACACACTAGACACATTCACGACAATAGAAAATTCGATCGGAGACATATTAGAGGTAGATTTCGATCCAACAAAATCACATATTCAAGAATACATAAGAGTGAAGATAATGTTCAACACGAACAACCCATTAAGGAAATCAGGGCGAATCAAACTCCCAATAAGAATGGTATTTGAAGTATAGATCGAATTCGAACGAGTGAGAAACACATGCCATAATTGTTACCGTCTCTCTCATGATCAAATACACTGCTCAGAGTCTCCCAAAAATACAAATCAAGAAGTTAAAGGAACAGCTGAAAACTCAAGTACCCACACAAAATCAAACAGGCGCTACATACATAACCAACAGAAGAATGCAGAAGAAAATAACAAGAGAAAGGAGGCAGAATTCTCCCTAAACCAAGCAGATAACATCGAAATAGAGATGGAGATCCAGGCAGAACATAGTTTTCCCGAACCAATTCACAACGCTACAACAACCAAAGATCTTCCAGCAGGAATTAAAAATATTTATCAATCAAAATGGAAGACTACACGAGAAACAAATCAAAAGGAGCAGGAAGAACACACTGATGATACGAGGAAAATGAACATAACAGAATCTACCGGAACTTCAGCACGGGTAAAAAAGAGGAAAATTGCACTAGAAGCTGAATATATAACCGACGATAACAAAATTGCTGAAGGTCAGGTGGCTAACAAGAAGCCACCCAATGGTCAATGAGTGTTCTTAGTTAGAATTGTCAGGGAATGGGGAGCAACCTGACAGTTCGACGCCTTAAGGAAATACGGCAGCAAGTATTTCTGAATGTTTTGTTCCTCATTGAAACGAAGAAAGATAGTCAATATATTCAATATGTTAAAAGTTGGTTAGGATACGATGAGGCATATATAGTTGAGCCTATAGGTCTTAGTGAAGGTCTCACAATATTCTGGAAAAAGGAAATGGAACTCCAAATCAACCTTGCAAATAACCACATTATAGATACAAGGTTTAAAGTTGATGCACACCAGATTTTTGCTACCTTTGTATATGGACATCCGGTTCGACATCTCAGATCACCGATCTAGTCAGAAATTACAGCTTTCGGATACAACCGGAATGAGCCCTGACTTCTAATAGGAGAATTTAACGAACTATTGCAAAACGACGACAAGTTAGGAGATCCATCCAGACCAGAAAACAGATTCACACATTTCAAGAACTTTGTAAGCGACTGTAGATTAAAGGAAATTCCAAGTGAAGGCCCAAATTTTTCTTGGATGGAAATACATAGCAATAATTGGATACAATGCCGATTAGATAGAAGCTTTGGAAATAATAGTTTCTTCACAATATTTCATTGAGTCAATACGTTGTATATGGATAGAACGGGGTCGTATCATCGACCAATTCTGACGACAGTAATATCCGAAAATTAGTCATTTATCAGAAGATTATGCTATGACAAAAGGTGGTCTCGTTGGCCAGAGTTCAAAGAAATTATACAAGAAGGATGGGCGAGACACAATAATCAAGGGGACACAACAGTACTAGACAAATTGACAGCGTGTAGACAAACAATATCCAGATGGAAAAAAAGTACACAAGCAAACTCATCCGCACTCATAGTTCGAATTAGAAGAACACTGGAAATAGAAGAAAGAAAACAGTTTCCAAATATGAGGATGCTATTACAACTCAAAGAAGAGTTAGAAGAAGCTTACCGGGAAGAAGAAATTTTTTGAAAACAGAAAAGTCGGGAGAAATGGTTAAGAATGCGGTAATGAACATTCGTAGTGAAAGTGTACTTGGACTGGATGGAATGACTAGAGCCTTTTACCAACACTATTGGCCTTTAATTGAAGATCAAATTGTCTCGGAGATTCAAACAAGTTTCAGTGCAGGGAGATTCCCAACATAATGGAACTATACACACATATGCCTGATACCAAAAAACGAGAATCCAAGTACCATGTTAGAATTTAGACCAATCAACCTATGCTCGGTGCTATACAAGATACTTGCTAAAATTATCACTCGGCAGCTTCAACCGATATTACCATTAATTGTGTCAGACACCCAAGGAGCATTTGTGGCGGAAAGCTCGATATCTGATAATATCCTCATGGCGCATGAAATTTTACATTATATCAATATCCATCCAGTGGGGCAGTCTACCTACATGGCGATAAACATGGATATGTCAAAAGCATACAATCGCATAGAATGATCATTTCTGGAGACAACGCTACTGAAACTAGGGTTCAACCAAAACTGGATACATATGATATTATTTTGTGTCTCAACAGTCTAATACTCGGTGATAATAAATGGAGCAGTGCATGGTTTCTTCCAACCTCAACGAAGATTAAGACAAAGAGATCCACTTTCGCCATTCTTATTTATTCTATGCACGGAATGATTAATCCACATCATGTCAAAGGCTAAGAAGGAGAAAAGAATAATCGGGGAACAATTTCATAGAACAGGACCAAGTATCCAACACCTACTATATGCAGATGAGAGTCTGTTTGTTTGTAGAGCAACATCAATGGAAGAAGAGGCCTTGAGAGACTGCCTACAACAATATGAAAAAATATCAGGTCAACAAATAAATGCGCAAAAATCTTCAATCACCTTCGGCATAAAAATAGAAGAAAGGAAGAAACATGAAATAATGGACATCCTTAACTATCGAGCACCAAGGATCAATGACAAATACTAAGGACTACCAGAATGTTTCTCAGGATCCAAAAAGAAATTATTCGCCTACATCACAGAAAAGCTGCAATCAAGAACAAACAACTGGTTCACAAAGACTTTATCCTTGGGCTGCAAAGAGATCTTGCTTAAATCGGTTGCGCTTTCATTACCGGTTTACGCAATGTCATGTTTTTAACTTACGACGGTTGAATGCCACAAGATGACAAGTGTGATGCGAACCAACAACATAACAAAAACTATGCCAATCAAAACAAGATGGAGGAATGGGTTTCCATAACATAAGTGAATTTAACCAAGCTCTTTTAGCTAAACAAGCCTGGAAAATTTTGTCCCAGCCGCAAACCCTGCTATCCCAATTTTATAAGTCTCGCTACTTCCAGATGACATATTTCTTGGAATGCACAATAGGATCAAGACCGTCATATGCATGGAGAAGTATCTTGCATGGGAGGGAACTTTTAAGCCAAGGACTCCTACACACAATTGGCAATGGTCAAAACACCCATGTTTGGTTTGATAAATGGATTTTCCATCATCAACCTCGGCCACCTATCAACAAAAAACTATGTTTTGACGTGTGCCTCAAGGTATCAGACTTGATTGATAACCACATATAGAAGGTGACTAAGCTCAATGAATTATTCTATGAAGAAGAAGTGAAGAGAATACTAGAATTCCCACCATGCCCAACATACAATGACTCATGGATATGGGGTTTTAGCAATTCAGGATTATATACGGTTAAGAGTGATAATTGGTTAGCTCAAGATATACAGAGAAAAATGAACGATGCAATTGAGACCATTGATCACACAAGGCTAGTCAAAAAAGAAATCTGGAACTTAGATATATCGCAAAAAATTAAACTTTTCATATGGAGAACCCTTTCAGGAGCCTTGGCGGTCAAGGAACGACTAAGGCATCAGAATGTTTAGGTAGATGATCGTTGTCCAGTATGTGAGAACCACAGTGAATCAATATTACACATGCTTTTTCAATGTCCGGTGTCATAAGAAATATGGAGAAGGTCGGATTTTCCAAAACCCCCAAGTGGTTTTTCTGACAATTTTATCGTTGTTAACGTCCAATATATCATTCAAAAAAGCAAGAATGCAATATTGAGACAAACAAATCAGGCGGCTGGACCATGGATAATGTGGGCAATCTGGAAAATAATGAATTCTAAGGCAATACAAGGTACAACCCCTCACCTACCAACAATAGTGACAGAATGCTTAAATGAAGTTGAATTGTGGTACAAAGTTAAAAGGAAAGAGAACTCAAATCGAGAGATAGAACTGAGAAGAAACCAAATTCAGAGAATAACATCAAGGCACCCAGTATTGAACACGGTTTGCTGGAAATCATCATGGGCTCGGAATACAACAATACACGGAGGAGCTTGGCTGATCACCAACCCAACAAATCAGATAATTCTTCATTCATGACATGCCTTTTCACCATCCACATCGAGAATTGCTCTAGAATTTGAAGTACTTCAATGGAATTTAGAAGCAATGCGAGACATAAACCAACACGATATACGAAATATGGTCGATAATCCAACAATCTTCAGAGTATTGAAGTTCCCAGAACAATAACCTAAATACAGAACTTGGTCAAGAGGCATATTATCGGTGGCAACAACCATGATCAATGTTGACTTCCAGGAGATCAAAGCCAAAGAGAACAAGACGGCAACGCAAATCGCAAGAAGTGTCACCACGGATAATCGTATTCATGACTACATATCCAGAGGAGGCTCCACTTGGATAACTAACGTTACATACCGTAACTCCTCCTAAACCACAATCTCTACTCGTAATCAACTCTTAGGCTTTAGCAGAATTATCCCTAGTTTAATATATTAGGATAGTAAAGAGTGTTTATCACTGCATTTTCTCAACCACCCCCATTTCCATTTCGATCTCCTATAGGACAAATTTTCCCCTCATCAACTGTTAGAGGTTCGGGTTAGAATAAGACAGAGTATAGATAAATCTGAGGTTAAATGATTTGAATCTAATTATCACTGGGTTAAGTTAGAGCCAAATTAGGATTAGTAGCTTAACGTCCACTTGGACCAATGGGTTGTGGAATTTTTTTTGGATTAAGATTATATTTTAAATATTTTATACTTCCCAGATCAATCTGAGGGTTGAAAGCAGCTATAGGATTAGGTTTGCCAACCTCCCAATAACATCATGACACTTAGAAGTGAGATAGGGGTAATTACTCTTTAATGCCGTTTATCTCGCAACTCAAGAAGTTTAATCATGATTTAGGATATAGATTAGGGTATTATATTTTATAATTATATATTAGTTTGCTTAATTCCTACGATAACGCTTGCTCGAGGCATAACTAAAGAGACCCTCAACCAAAGTGAAGAGCAAGCAGTCTGGCCACTTATGAGCTGACAAATGGCAATACTCTAGAAGCGCACATCCAAGATAACAAGATATCTTCTCTTTTATAAGATACGCGAAACGGCTGAGCCTCTCATAGAAGATACACGTTGATGCCCTTGCTCAGAATCGCTTCGAGATTACCAAAAACACATCTAGCAAGATAAGGCTCTCGCCATCTGGCAATTCACAATGAGATTGTCTCAAGGATCAACATTTCAACTATATAAATGGCAACTCTCTACAACTATACACATTCTCATTCACTCACAGAAACTAAGACCTCGAAATCACTCTGTTAAGAGTATTTTCAAATCACTCACACACACCCTTTCAACAACAAAACGGTCAACAAATGGGCCCAACGTTTTGGGAAGCTCTTAACCAGCACCCCTTGGGTAGAGATGACCCAGAGATCGTGATTCCGCCTAACGCATATGCAGGAGTTTTGGCCAGAAGCAGAATGAGCATCATAGCTAGGCCACTTAACCCGGAACAACAAAACCTACATGATCTCATTCAAGCTCTACCTCGAGAATGGGGGGTTCACACACGGGTCAGAGGAAGGATCATAGACAACCATTTCGTTCAATTCCTTTTCACCTCCGAGCTGGATTTGGTGATGGTGCTAAGGAGGCAACCGGTGACATTCAACAACTGGTTTGTTGCAATGCAACGATGGGAGGATAGGCTTCCTCTGGATTTTCTGAATCACATTGAAATATGGGTCCAACTAAGAACCATACCTCTGCAATACGCATCAGAGATCACAGTGCGGATGATTGTTGGAACCATAGGAGTGGTTACGGCTGTGGATCTACAAGAAACGTCACCCTTTCATCCATTTTCCATCCGAGCGAAAGTCAGAATCCACATCACCCAAAGACTCAAGTTCTACAGAGACATCTGTTTTTACTCTGGTGATGTGACTCGAGTGAGGTTATATTATGAATTATTCTCGGGACTTTGTCTAAACTGTCAGCGTATGGTGCATGATATCAACAATTGGCCTTACCTTATTGTACCAATGGAAGCCATTGCTCAAACAGCACCGGGGGAAAATGATGAACCAATGCTTGCTGAAAGTCTGGTGTCCAATGAGATTGAGAGCACATCTTCATTGGATGAACCTTCTTTGAACCAGACGAGTAACAAATTCTTTGAACGAGTTCTGCAAGACAATACAGGCCCTATCAACAACTGGATACATCCATTTCCCGCAGCAGTACCACAAATGCCAAGGATATCCACCCTCAGGCTAGACACTGAAAATAGAGTAGGAGGGAACACAGTAGAAGAGTCAAACAGGATTCAAACCTCGGAAACCCTTCAAACGGCTCAAACATTGGCAAATATGGCCACTAAAAGAAGGAGATACCCGGATTGGGATGGCAACGAATCTCCCAAACACCGCCGTACAATTTAAAGCTCTCAAAGTCTTCCTGATCTTTAAGATAGGGGCTTTCTTCTGGCTCAAAATTTTTAATTTGAGTCTAAGCTCTTTTATTTTGGTATTTCTGGTTGTTTTTATGCGGTCTTCTCAGTTGCTCTAGCTTTGTTTTTTTGGTTTATTTGGTTTAGTAATCTTATCTTAGTGTCGGTTTTGTTCTCGCTTTTGGGTTCCTATGGTATCTTGTAATTTGGTGAGTCTTCTCATCGTTTTTAAGATATAATATGAACATTTAGACAAAAAAATAATAATATAAACAATTAAATTAATTTTCATTATTAATTAAAATTAGATCTCAAAAGCTATCTGAAATTAGATTATAAGATATTCACATACAGCCACTTTTTCCTACCATTAAGGTCAAACTGAGAACAAAAAAACAAAAACGATAGAAGAAATTAGGTCTACGATTTCGGTTAGTTCAGTTCGGGTCGGATCGGGTAATTTGGGTATCGGATATTTATAGAATTTTTAAATTGTACCAAAAATAACCGAACTATATTATGAATCGGGTCGGTTCGGTTAACGGGTATTTCACAACAAATTTTTAATGGGCCTTTTATTTAAAAGCCCACAAATTTTGCTTCCGATATTGAGCAAAGCCCACAGATTTAATTCTAACTAAATTAATTCTATCTCATACCAAAAAAAAAATTAAATCATTTCTATGAATCGTAAAGACAATGTAATGAACAAGTGCTCTTTGAAGATTGTGAATCCTTGATAGTGATTTAGCTGATGTTATGAATCCTCTATACCTTTGTGTTCAATTGCTATTGATTTTAATGAAAGTGAAATCCTATTTTTGATCTCAGAATCCGAAACAGTTTATCAAATCTTCGACCCACAATTTGGATTTGGAGTGAAGAAAATCCAGTGAGAAGAAGAAGCATAAGTCGAAATAGAAGAAGGAGAAGAAGTCAAAATAGAAGAAGGAAAAGAAGAAGAAGAAGAAGAGAAAAGAGGAAGAAGAAGACTGAGGACGAGATCGATTGAAATGGAGAAGAAGATTGATTGAGAGTCGCCATTGAGAATATGAGTAGAGAAGAGAGGAAGAGTCGCATTACTTAGAGTAATTTAGGTTTTAGGAATTGTATATTTTGGTTAACCGATCGGTTATCATGAATCGAACCGACCCGATCTAGTAACCAAAATCCCATTTGATTCTCTACCAAGTGATCCGAATTAAACACATATAACCGAACCGATTTGTCCAAATCTTGGCTCAGTTCGGTTTGGACAAATCGGTTCGATTTTTAATCCCAGCCTTAAAAGAAATGCTGAAACTGAAAAAAAAAACGGAATTACTATCCCTGTATAGAATGAAATATTCTAGGCGAAGAAAACAATAATTATTCGAGTTTGAGGTAATTCTATGGACGATGACATGTTTGATTTCGTTGGACATTTTGAAAGTGGTCTTGGCGTCAAATTATTCAAAAGTGTTGAAGATTGTGGTATATCGAGAGAAGCAGCCAATTTTTAGACCATACCAAGAAAACTTTGCAAGACTCACCAGCGTCTCAAGGCAGAGATAGTAGTTTTGATATAATAATTGTTTCTTGTTTTTTTTTTAAATTTCAAAGTTGATCTCATTGTTTGCAATATTGTAAAGTTTTCCCAAATTTTACCCTTTGTAGATTTTTTGCCATCAAACTGTTGTCTCTCTCTTCTTTTTTTTTTTTTTGAAAACAGGCT
>WJSH01002336.1:12928-27824 GCA_009757365.2 Lepidium campestre
AAAAATTTAACATTAATTTATATTAAAAGACCTTATAGTAAACATAAACTAACTAAAATTCACAAATTGGATGTATAAAATTTGAAAATGTGGTTATTGAGATTATCAAAAGAATCTTGACGACCAATGATTATAATATCAACTTACGAAATATATAAATAAAATGAAAATAAAATGTATTATCAAAATTAAATAAAAACCAAACAAAAATTTAAAACAATAATAAAAAACTCTTAAAATATAAATTGTACTAAGAACTCCAAAAATAATGAATGCATAGTATGCTCATTCTAAGTTATTGAACAATTTCTTAGAATTTTCTTCAAGATTACTTTCATAATTTGTAAACTTAATGCATGGTTTCTTGCTTTTAGGGTACTGATCTGAATCATCAAACAAAATACTATCTTCTTTACACTTCAAAGGAGTAGAAATAATATAACTCATACCAATTGAATTGCCACAGCCAGTGGCGGACCGAGAAAATATTTTTACTGGAGTCAAAGCACAAAAAAATAGTCATTAAAACAAATATTTTTCATAAAAGTATAACTAAAGCTGTTGAACTTTAATTAATAGAGGGTCAAAATGAAAAAAATGCTAGATTAGATTTTAACATATGCATAGATTATATATAAAATTTTATTTTCCAAATTATTAGGTGTCTCAAATTAAGCCTCTAATCCTCAAGTAGGTCTGCTTCTGGTCATAGCTAGTAGGATTTATAAGATGTTGTTCACATAAATAAAAAAAAAACAAAATCTGTTATATATTAAATTATTAACGATATTTATGTTGAAAAAAATTTGAACAGAGATTAAAATTCTTACATGATCGGGAGAAATATCAATACTTTAATTATTTACCAAGCATTCAGTTCTTCATTCTCCTATGAAATACCTCTAACATTAGTTACCTTGAAAGTATCATTGACATTTTTGATGTTATCCTTATGAATACTAACCAAAAATTGGAAAAACTTTCCCAAACAAATTTCGCAAAGAAGGAGGAAGATTTGTTGGGTCATGAATCTGTAAGAAAATAATTAGATATATATATATATATATATATATATATATATATATATTTTCAATCTTATAAATAACAACAAAATTTATAATACTTAACAACCATTTAAAGCTTCATATGCAGTTCAGTTGCAGTATTATCGAACAACATGAACTTAGATTTTTAAGTTTGATCCTACAAATCGGAAAATAATTTTTTTTTTTTTTTTGCAAATTGCATTATAATATTGTAAAATAAATTACTATTGTACACAAAAAATAATATGTAAATATTGTTACGAATTTATTTATCATATTGAATATAGGAAAAAAATTAAACCATTGCTTTATAATCTTATATATTAATCTATATAAAAATCGACCTTGGAATAACCTTGATTGTTTGTTCATTACATGTTTGGCACCAAAAAAGTTTTTGGTTAACACCTTTGAATTTAATTTAACCCTCTTTTTTGGCACAATATATGCAACTTTAGAACACTTTCGATAAATAAAATAATACAAACTCCAATTAGTGTATATTACATACATAGTGCATATAATTTTACATTAAGAAACCTACAATAAAGTGAAACAAAATCAAATTTAGGTGATAATATATTTTTAATAAATAAAAAATATTAATTAATAATAAAATTAAATCGGATGTGTTAATCATCTCTTCTATAGTTCTGGGTTCACATGAAAGGAATGGATCTGTGTTTTTTTCCATATTATTATTTTTGAGGAACACTTTTTTGAATGGTTAATCCGAGTCCATCATCTGGAAAACTACAAAAAAATAAAAAAATATTGTAATTATTTTACAATTTTAAAATAAAGTGAGAATTTCAAAAATGCCCGTTGAACCAAATTCTTTTTCCAAAGAGCATTTTTGTTTTGATTCATTTTCAAAAGGAATGATCATTTTTGAAGAGAGACATTTGGAAAAAGGCATTTGCTGAAATTACTCTAAAATAAATATTTATATCATTATTTAAAAACTGAATAAATAATATAAATAATTATTTTGAAACATGTAACAATCGCAATACCATAATTCTTAGAAGCATCATACAACGGTTTAACATATTTTCCCCAAAGTGTACATGATATACGAACATTGCTAAAATTATATAATAAAAAATTAGATATAAAAAATTAATTCAATTGATTAATATACAAAGATAAATACCTTGAATCTCTAAGTTTAAACTGAAGTTTCTTTGTGGATTTGTCATTGATAATCAAAGTTGTCATCTTACCAACATTAATAACTTGACCAAACACATCTGAAAAAATTAAAATTTGAATATAATGAATAAATATTTAAGAAAAAAAATAATATTTATAAAGAAAATAAATAATAAATTTATTAAAATAATACTTATGAGGAATGTAGTATCCATCCGACCAACAATAATATCAGTGAAATCATAAAGTGACAAATAAATATCATCAGATCTTGAAGTTACTTTGACTACAAACGTGTAGTTAGTAATCGAGATTTTGTAATTACACTTAGTATCTCGGAAATTTCCTACGGATTTCATAAGTGCAAAATTTTCTATTATTAACCATTGACTTACGACCATAAACTTAGTGAACTTTGGCACTTGTGCTTTTTCTACGGTTGCATGAATAAGACATCCCTTAAAAAAAAAAAATAACACAAAATTAGTAACAAAAAAAAAACAAAACTCGAATCAAAAATTAATACAATGAACATAATTATACTAACATATATATATGATAAAATCATCTCAACAGTTTGATATGTGTACGTATTGTCGGAGGACAAAGCTTCAGAGGATGACTCACCAACCAAAATTTCAACCGGAAGAAAAGATGGAGCTGCGAACCGTGAGTAAAACATGGAGCAAGGAGAGAGCGGAGAAACAAACTCCCGACGCCGACGGAAACCGCTATTTTCGGCGTCGCCGGCATCAAAAAACAGAGCAGATGAGTCTTCCTCGATAAGTGGGGCAGAGAGAAACTCAAGAAGTCAAATGAAGAAATATTTTTGTAAGATTTAATTATAGCATTAATGGACATAAAAATTATAACATTAATTTATATTAAAAATATCATATAATAATCATAAACTAACTAAAACTTTGCATATTTGATATATAAAAATACGAAAATTAATAATATCTTATAGGAGGATCCAAATTATAGGTGGATTATCCATTGATTAATTGGATAAATCTGAATTATTGATGGATAATTTGATTAATAATTCGGTAATTCCTTTTGATGACTAAAATACCATTAGTGAATTCAAAAATTTTAGAGCAATTTCAAGGGCATTGCATGGAATGTTTACAAAAAGAGAAGGTTAACTTTGAGAAAAAATCTCAATCACCTCCCTGATTAATATATAAGATGTGATGTGATGAGTATATAGTATGTGTATTTGAAATCACAATTAGAAACAAATAAAAAGTATTTTACCGAGATAATATATAAAAGCATCTATCTAATGATAAATAAAAAGTAAATTGGTTCTTTTTGCAACTCGATTTGAAATTTTCTTTTATAAATCATAGGAATTCCGGATCTTTCATCCATAATCTCCTTTGGTGTTTAGGGTCAACCGTTAATAGTATCATATTTAAGACATAAATCACATTTTCCTAATGCAGCTTAAACAAATTCATTACCTCTTTGTTAAAAAAAATTAATAGACTAAAAGCTATTTGATAGCTCGGTTCGAAAAGTTATATGGCTTCTTGGCCATGAAGGCAATACGGTTTTGATTCTTTCCAACTGAGTTCTTCTCTAAAAATGTTTGATCTTCTCGTTGTTGGACTTCTTGATCTCTAGCAATTCAATTTTCGTTTGGGAGTATGTTTTTTCAGATCTTTTCTGTTAATCATTTTCTTTTGTTGTTTTTGTAGTTCTTCTTAATGTGTTGTAAAACTTTATTTATTTTATTTATGAAATCTCTTCTTTTTTAAAAAAAGAAAAGAAAAGCGTCTACCAACTTCGATGTAATTAAAAGCTACTCGTACAAGATGTACCAAAGATTCCAATTTTGAGATACTTGTAAATAAGAAGTAGCTAGAATTGGTATTGTTAGGAAATTTTGTAATTAGGTAAAGACATAATTCCAAAGAATAATGATATATTGCCAGCCCATAGCCGCATATACAGCTGTATTCAAACATAACACTATCATTTGTGAGTCCTCTAATTTTAATGAATAATCGTAGGAAAATGTGAACTTTTTAGAAAATAAAAATCAAAATAATAAGAAAAAGCAGTTTTGTATTATTATTAATCGTAAAATTAATAATAAAAACAAGTGCAAAAAGGCGAAAGGGGCCTAAAACAAGGTGGCTTAGTTGGCTTATCCCTGTTGTAGCTTAGCATCAAGTGGGGAGTTCGAATCCTCACTCTGTTCTAGTTAAAGTATTTAAGCTATGGATCGAGACTTATCTATCCAATTGTTTATGAAGAAAAAAGAAGGCGAAAGGGTACGTAGTGGCTACGTTTCTATTAACACGAAAATAATTGCATAGATTTTTGTGTATCAAGATGTTGGAGTAACAACTCTTCTAAGATTTTTTTTTGGACACTTTTGAATTGTTCAGAAAATCATCCTAATCTTATTTTGTTTGATTCATATTTTTCAGAACTCTTCCAATTTTCATGGATGTTTTTTATTTATAACATTTTAAGTTCTAATGACTAATTTTTATCAGAAATAAAAGATAACTTCTAAAAATGTAATATTGTTGACATCAAGTTCTTCTCATTCTAGTGGTTAAATATTTTAGCTAATGGATCATGTATCTGGAGTTCGACTCCACCTTACTACATGTGTTAGTTGATAAAGAATTTTAAGGGTGAGTTTGAGGCATAGATTAGATCTTGTCGATCCAATTGTTGACAAAAAACAAATATTGTCAACCCACACAGACGTGGTCAAGTGGTAGAGTGAGATTAGTCGGATCTCATGATTCATTGATCCGAAAATTAAGTAAGTAGAAAAGTCTCTGCGACCTACCTTAGATTTCATGGTGTCTATTGAATTGGATTCACCCGAATATATATATATATATATAATGGTGTATGCAGTGATTTTCAGAATTGATAATATGTCGAATTACATAAATCTTCTGGTATGTTTAGTAAGAAATTAGACATTACATTTATAAATTTCTTACTAAATGTACCAAAAGTTTGCTTAACAAAAGAAATTATATTTTGAATTTTGAAAAAGTGAATATTCCTACAATACTATAACATAAAATATTGGGTTGAAATTTTGTAACAATTAGATATATTTGGCATGATGCTACGACTAGTATATAATTGTTAGTGCAAGAGCAGAGAAAAGTAATCAATTCTAATTAGGGAAACAACAAATTCTAGTCTTCAAAAACTGTGAAAACCTGCAAATAAAATCCATCTAAACGAGGAATACTCACATGCTTATAGTAAAATCCAAGCAATTTAAAAAACATTTTTTTAATTAAAGAGAATTGTATCCAATGAATATGAGCTGACCATTTAAATATGTTATTTTTCTTTTGGGTTTTAGTCAATATTTATATATTATTATATAAAAAACTTTATATATATAATTATATATCGAAATAAGCAGAAAAGCACATGGAGCCATGTGTTCATTGGACCATTAGCAACCCATATTGTGTAAAATGTTGGATTCCTACAACCTAACATGCTTTCCTTTTTTTTGCATTATAACATTTAATTTCTTTGCGTGTATTATTATGTCTACATTTATATTCGTTTTAATCTAAGTAATTATAAGTCAATTTGCTCATTTAATTAGACTCTATGTCAATATTGACTATGATGTGTTCGTTAAACCTAACATTTAGTCCTCTAAACTTATGTATTGTCTTTTTTCCGAATTTATGTATTGTTTTATCCAATATTTTCCATATAATTAAGTTTAAAAATTCTCCAAAAATATTTGTATATTATAAGAGATATGAAAAAATATTGAAATATTGACAAGTGAAGAAATTTCATACCTAAACCTAGACTAATTCCTAAAATCCATAAAAATTTAGGTTCTTTTACCTCTTAAAATATCTTAAAATATTTTCGGGTGGTTAAAGATGTTTTGTAGTTGAAAAATTTTAATTTTCGCAAAAAAATAATTCTCAAGTGATTCTTGCAAAAAAAATCTAGAGTGAAAATCTAACTAATATTTTGTTTGTTAACAATTAGATTGACAAGGACATATGATTAATGACGGATCCATAACTATTTTCATATGTGGCTACCGTAGCTATATATTCGTTGCTTCAGAAATTGGTGGTTAATCATAACTTTTTTTTTTGAAAATTTGTAGCTATTTGATGAAATTGTAGTTTTTTCGTATATGTTACGTAGCCACCAATCTTTTCGTGACTAGTTCGTGGCTATACGATTTTTCTTATTAATATTAAAACAAAAAACAAAATAAATTTAACCAAAAAAAAATTAGTGTGGGGCACATACCCCACCGAAAGCCTTCCTCTGTCCGCCACTGCATATGATTCATAGTCCAGACGCTATTTAAAACTTCAAACAATATCACATAAACACTATGCAATTCTCTGAAGTCAAACTTTTTATACCAAAGATAATAATTAAGGCGTATAATCACTAGATTATGATGATCTTTGCCGTGAACAATCAACTAATTATTAACTAAATTTTGATTAATATTGAAAGGTTTTGATCTTGTAAATCTTTAATGTTTGCAACCATATACAATGAACAATATTCACAAATATTTTATGGGTTTTTTGCGGTATTTCAAATTCAATGTTCTCAATAAACTCGAACTTATTATTTTATATTAATTGTGACTAAAAATTCATAACTTTAGTGGTTTCTAGAAAGAAATAATATCTAAGAAAATAAAGAAAAAACAATGATAGTGACAAGTAAATAAAAACGAGTTTCAAAAGAGCCTAAATTGACCATCTTCTTATAAAAAACGCGTTTCATTTTCTTGTCTTCGTCGTCTTCTTCTTCTTCGACCTTTCCTTCTTTCTTTATCTCTCCATAAATTCCAGAAACTCTTCTTTAAACACTTTAGACCTTAAAAGAGAGATCTTCACCATTCTTCAAACCTAATCAAGTCTCTTCTAATGATGCCTTGTTCTAGATTAGTCTTTAAACTACTAATCTTAATAGCAATCTTCACAACCTTCTTCACCGTCGAATCGATTCGATTACTCCCAGATTCATTTGAAGATGCATCTTCAGATTTCATGGAGGCTCCTGCATATCAAAATGGTCTTGAATGCTCTGTTTTAGCTAAAAACAAACTCTTGTTAGCTTGTGATCCTTCAGCTATTCATATAGCTATGACTCTTGATCCAGCTTACTTGCGTGGCACGGTTTCTGCAGTTCATTCCATTCTTAAACACACTTCTTGTCCTGAAAACATCTTCTTTCACTTCATTGCTTCTGGTTCGAGTCATGGTTCGCTTGCAAAGACTCTCTCCTCTGTTTTTCCTTCTCTGAGTTTCAAAGTCTACACCTTTGATGAATCCAATGTAAAGAATCTAATCTCTTCGTCTATAAGACAAGCTCTTGATAGTCCTTTGAATTACGCAAGAAGCTACTTATCAGAGATTCTTTCGTCGTGTGTTCAACGAGTGATCTATCTTGATTCAGATGTGATTGTAGTCGATGATATTCAGAAACTATGGAAGATTTCTTTATCTGGATCAAGAACAATTGGTGCACCAGAGTATTGCCACGCAAATTTCACCAGTTACTTCTCAGATAACTTCTGGTCTGATCAAAAACTCTCAAGCGTATTCGATTCGAAAACTCCTTGTTATTTCAATACAGGAGTAATGGTAATTGATTTAGATAGATGGAGAGATGGAGATTACACAAGAAAGATTGAAAATTGGATGAAGATACAGAAAGAAGAAAAGAGAATCTATGAATTAGGTTCATTGCCGCCGTTTCTTTTGGTGTTTGGTGGTGAGATTGAAGCTATTGATCATCAATGGAACCAACATGGTCTTGGTGGAGACAATGTTGTGAGTAGTTGCAGATCTTTGCATCCTGGTCCAGTCAGTTTGATACATTGGAGTGGAAAAGGTAAGCCATGGGTCAGGCTTGATGAAGGTAAGCCTTGTCCAATTGATTATCTTTGGGCTCCTTATGATCTTCACAAGTCACAAAGAGAGTATATTCAATACAATCAAGAGTTAGAAATTCTTTAAATTCAATTCATTTTTTTTTGTTTTGTTTTTGTTTGGTAAATTTTGTCTACTCACTACATAATTTGTTTTTTTTTTCTGATGTATATAAAAGTGAAATACAGAGATTCAGTAATGAGTGCCTATTTATTTTGTCTAATCTTTATGGAATTGCCAAATTTTTTTATTTTATTTTTCTACTAGGCTTGTTCAAGATGCTATTTTTTTTTTGTTAACAAGGTCCATCCATTATACAATTTTTTTCTAAAATTATTAACAATATCACGTGGGATTACACAATTTCCCATTATCAAAATTTGGTGGGAAATGTCGTAGAAGTGAACTTAATAATTTGACGAAAGACACTTTCCGTTAAAAATACTTGAGTTAAGAATTTATTTTTTTTGTTCAAGATGCTATTTTTTTTTTGTTAACAAGGTCCATCCATTATACAATTTTTTTAAAAAATTATTAACAATATTATGTGGGATTACACAATACCCTATTGTCAAATTTTGGTTGGAAATATTGTAGAAGTGAACTTAACCACTTGACGAAAGACACTTTCCGTTAAGAATTGATTTTTTGTTGTTGTTGTCAACAGTTAAATCGACAAAATCCGATCCATAACCCGACCTCAAACCCATCCTTAAAATCCCCTAAAATCTCTAATCAAATGCATTGCGGTGGAGTCGAATTCTATATGCCTGAACCATTGGCTGATGCATATAACCATTAGACTGGGAAAAGTTCGACAAGTTAAGAATTGAGTTAAAAATTATATTCTCTTGATTAAATTCATTCAAATTAAAGCAGACAAAACAAATTCAAATTAATTGGTGAATCCCAATATGGATGTTACATTCATAAGATTGTAGGATGGTGCTTAACTTATTGGGCTAGGATGGTGTTTAACTTATTGGGCTTCACATCAAATTTTGATTGTGTCCGCAGAATTGGGCTTTACATTAAATTTGTACGTCGCAGCGACATTTTCATTCTGAGATATTTGGAAGCGGAAGTATTATGCAAGAGGAACGAGTTGTAGGATTAAGTTTTACCAATATTTTGATTTTGAGTATTTGATCTAATTAGAACACATATGGATTGGTTACGTAATTTAATTTTCAAAACTTTTACAACTAATTAACTTGGTAGATCTCTAATTTTTTTGCCCATACTGATTTTATATTACTAAACCTCAAATGAGTAATACAATAGTTGATAAGATAAGAATTTCATTTAACATTAAAAAGAATTTAATTTTCTCCATGAAAACTACTATATAGCGCTAGATGTAAACATGCATAGTCGAAGAAGAACGTCTCTCAAGGACGAAACATGACTGGTTGATGCCAGAAAAACTAGACCTCGATCAAACTTTTTAAATGCGAACAAAGAACGGAACAAACCTTAAATCGGATATGCCGAACTTAAAAAAGGACAACAACATATTAAAATAGCAAAGATATATAAACTCACACCGGAGAGAAAATCTAAACCAAACCTAGCCAAATTAATCCTAACTAAACTATAAATAGTCTAGAAACCAAACCAATTAAACTAACAAAAATAAAACAAACCCAAAAAACCGAAGAGGAGAACTGCTACACCGGCGGCTAGGGGGCAGAGCTCCGTCGGACCAGAGAAACAACTGGGCGCCGGGCAGGACAACGAGGCGAGTGGCAACCCTGAGACAAAACCGGCGAGACAAAGCACATTCTTTAGGCTTAGATCCCGTGTGTGAATGAGATTATTGTATTAATAAGCAAGAATGATTACATAGGTATATATATACAAAGACATCAAATACCTAGCTAGAGAGATTAAGGAGACTTCCATATTTACAAAGATATGATATAATTGTGATTGATACATATTCCTTAACATCCCCCTCAAGATAGAAGGCTTTTGGAGACTCCAATCTTGACCCGAAGCTCATGAAAACGTGATTGTGACAGCGGTTTAGTGAGTGTATCCGCTAGTTGGTCCTTTGTATGAACATGTGACACGCGAAGACAATTGGTTTGAACTTGGCCACAAATAAAGTGATAGTCGAGTGCGACATATTTCATCCGGGAGTGAAAGATGGGATTGGCGGATAGAAAAGTTGCACCAACGTTATCACAGTAGATGATAGGTGGAGAAGGGAGTGTGATACCAAGTTCAGTCAAGATGTTGCATATCCAACAGATTTCGGAAGAGGTGTTGGCGACAGCTCGATACTCGGCTTCCGTGGATGAGCGAGCAACACTATTTTGTTTCTTAGAGGGCCATGAGATGGGACTGCCACTAAAGTAAACAATGTAAGTATTAGTGGAGAGATAGTCATCAGGATCACCTGCCCAATCGGCATCCGAATATGCATAGACTTAATGGTTGACTCGCTTTGAGAAGATGCCATGTGTAGTTATGCTAGCTAAGTATCGGAGAACTCGTTTAGCCGCTTGCCAATGATCAACCGTGGGCTTATGCATGAACTGTGACAAGCGGTTAACGGTGTAGTTGATGTCAGGACGAGTAAACGCCAAATATTGCAGTCCACCAACTACCTTACGATATGACGTTGGATAATCATATGAATTACCAGACATTAGAGTCAGTTTAGGAGAGGTAGCCATCAGTGTTTCCACAAGTTTGTAGTCCACCATGTTATGTTTCTGCAATAGATCGAGAATATATTTTCTTTGTGAAAGATGAAGGCATGCCTTGGTGTGGTGTGCTTCAATACTGAGGAAATAATTGAGATCTTCTGCATCTTTGATTGAAAAACGCGTTGCTAGAAGTTGTAGTATTCGATTCACAGCAATGTCACTACTTCTTGTGACAAGGATATCATCAACATAAATCAGGAGATATATGTACGAAATACCTTGGTGAAGCACAAATAATGATGTGTCAGCGAGAGAATTGGTGAAGCCAAGGGTGAGAAGATAGCTGCGGAGTTCGTTATACTAGGCTCTAGGAGCTTGTTTGAGGCTGTATATTGCTTTGTGTACATGACACACATGATTGGGATGATCACTATCGACAAAACTCGGAGGTTGCTCCATGTATAATTCCTCAATTAAGGTTCCTTGCAGGAAATAATTGTTGACATCAACTTGACGAAGTGGCCAACCTTTGCTGACTGCAATATCTAGAACAAGACGAAGAGTCATGCTTTTGATTACACGACTGAACGTTTCAATATAATCTCGACCCAATTGTTGATTGTACCCTTTGGCGATAAGACGAGCTTTGCAGCGATGAAGAGAACCATCAGGTGCAAACTTATTTTTGTATACCCAACGGTAGCCGGCGACATTCGATTGACAGCAGAGGCATCAATTTTAGTGGACATAGCTCCATGCCAACGGTGATCACGAAGGGCTTATGATAGTGTCAACGGCTCAGCTGGAATGTGTGTGGAGAGAGCCGCAGATAGATTGAGCTGTGTGGTAGGTTTGACGATGTTATTTTTGCACCGTGTCGTCATAAGGTGAAGATTTTGCGTTCTGGTTTCTGGAGGAACCGCTGATGGTTGTTGTTGTGTTGTGTGGGCCAGTGATGGACTTGGTTGAGAAGATGTAGAATCTGAGGCCTGAATTTTGGATTGGACTTCATGGTGGATCTCTGGTCCATGTTGAGCTAGTGGGCTTGGATGTGAAGGCCCATCAGATGTTGATGGAGTTTGGGCCGCGACAGAAGATTATGAACTCTGGCCCACATCATTATTTATCTTATGCGCGTGAGTGGCTCAGTGTGGTGAGGAGCTGTTGATGGAGGTCCAAGAGTTGCCGATCGAAGGAGCAAGCTCGACGAGTGACGGTGGGAAAAGTATGGAAACAGTGGGTGTTTGGGGGGATTTTCTTCGGGTGGGATTTCTGTGGGGGAAGGAGATGGCCGAGAAAAGGGAAAGGTCTTCTCATCAAACTTGACATGTCGTGAGATGTAAATTCTCTCAGAGTTCACTTGTAAACACATGTATGCACTTTGACTTAGACTGTAGCCGATGAATACACAAGGTGTAGATCGCTGTTCACGCTTGTGAGATGTGTATGGCCGAAGCCAAGGGAAGCAGAGGCATTCAAAAATTCAGAGTTTTGAATAGTTGGGTGTAGAGCCAAAGAGATGTTTGAAAGGTGACTCCATGGCTATGACTAGTGTGGGGAGACGATTGATGAGATAAACCGCAACACCAAAGGCATAGGTCCAATATGACGTTGGCATTGAGGCATGAGTGAGAAGAGAGAGACCGGTTTCAACAATGTGGCGGTACTTACTCTCGGAGATGCCATTGTGTTTGGGTGTGTGTGGTGGAGTAGTGAAGTGGCTAATGCCAACAGAGGTGAGAAAGGATCGAAGAGCAATGAATTCTCCTCCATTGTCAGTATAGAGGACAAAGATTTTGGTGGAGGGGCGATTTTCAATAAATTTTGTGAAATGAATGAAATTATCTTTGACTTGAGATTTTGTTTTGAGAGGAAACACCCAAGTTATCTAGTGTAATGATCGACAACAACTAGATAATACTTGTAGTTATAAACGGAATGGATGGGAGATGTCCATACATCGGCAAAGAGATATTCAAGTGGTCTTGTTGAAGAAATAGATGTTTGAGAGAAAGGAATTTTATGTCTTTTATTAATAGCACAATCATTGTAAAAAGAATGAGGGAAAATAGTGTTTGAGCAAGGGAGAGAAAATTCGAAAACAAGAGAGTGTAAAATAGTATGAGAGGGGTGGCCTAGCCGATGATACTAGTCCACAGAAGATGGTGTGGGTATGGAGGAAGCGAATAATGAGTTGATGGTCGGGGATATGGAAGGCCACTCGTAGAGCTCACTTATAGTCTTGCCGTGCAACAATGGGACCCCCGACGCTAGATCCTTCACCTGAAAATGAGCAGGGAAAAATTTCACAAAGACATTATTAGAGTTGCAAAGACGACATACATAGATTAGGTTTATGTGAATATCCAGAACACATAACACATTATTTAGATGAAGTAATCGTGATGTGGAGGGTAGAGAAATATGACCAGAGTGTGTAATCGACAGAGGATTTCCATCACCGACGAGAACTGCATCATTGCCAATGTAATTTTGTGGGGCAGAGAGATGACCAAGCTCACTGGTCATATGGTGTGTTGCTCCGCTATCAAGGAACCACGCCGCCGAAGTGTTGTGTTGTTGAGGTCCGAGAGTGAGATTCACCCGTGGCTGCCATGGAGGATAATAATTGGGAGGTGGAGAGGAGAATTGACTAGACTGTGGTTTATGGAGTTGAAAGTAGCGACGAGCACTATGCCCGTGAACACCACAAATCTGGCATTTCCCTTGGTAGCCACGAGTTTTGCGATCATCGGATCTGTATTTAGGAGCATCTGTAGATTGATGGCGAGAAGTGGCTTTAGGTTGTTGGTTATAACGACTGCGAGTAGCTGCATCATTGGCGGTGATAGGAATCGACGCCACTAGTGCAGAGGAGAGAAGTTTGGCCTCGAAGTTTAAGAGCTTCTTGTGCAGTTCAACAATGGTGGGTGGGGAATCACGCCCCTCAGTCGTCTGATCAACAACAAGTTTATACTCTTTAGGGAGACCTTCAAGGATAAACTCCAGCTGATCTTCATGTTCAATAGCTTTGCCAAGAAGCGCAAGCTGATCGAAGTGTCGTGTGAGACCACAAAGGTATTCATCGATGGTGTGGCTGCCTTTGACCCATGACTTGAGTTGGTGTTTCAATTGCTTGACATGTCCCCTGATTGGCTAAGCATAGGTGGACTCAAGCGTAGACCAAATGTCATAGGTGGTGATGCAGCGAGAGAGAGAGGGCTGAATGGTAAGAGAGACTGTGCCCAACAAGCTGCTGAATATAAGCTTGTCTTGGCGAGTCCAGATCGTGAACAGAGGATTGACAGCGGTGAAACTATTAACGACTATGACAGTTGCAGGTGGTGCGGAGTCGACAACAAGATGAGCCGAGAGAGCGAAACCATCTAACATATAGCAAACTTGTAAGCTCCATGTGAGATAGTTGGTGGCTGTTAACTTGGTGATGTTGCTCATATTGATGTTGAGAATTGTGGAGGGAGAGAGGTCAACAGTTTCTGCGGTGGAGTTTGACATGTTTTGTGTTTGATTTGGAAGAAAGAAACGAGAGAAGAGAAAATTTTAGAGGATGGTAACATGCAAAGAATGAGCTTATTATATTGTGTTTGACATGTTTTGTGTTTGTGTTTGACATGTTTACCATGTGAATGAGCTTATTATATTGATTAGCAAGAATGATTACATAGGTATATATATACAGAGACATCGAATACCTAGCTAGAGAGATTAAGGAGACTTTCATAGTTACAAAGATATGATATATTTGTGATTGATACATATTCCTTAACACCAAGCACTCGAAGACCAACAGAAGATCCACCTCCTCTGAGAGGTCCTTGATAGCGAAAGGGGTTAATCGTCGACACTCCAACCGCAAATCTGAACAGAAGCCCAAACCTTTATGATTTTCAATGTAGATCTCTTTCCTTCAATCTCAAAGCAAAAACAAAGCAAACATAAGAATAGAGACCGTACGGTGCCGACGTCAGAGCTAAGGAAACCTCCGACCGCCGACCCCAAGTTTTGAACAAGTACGGCGGTGATTTTTTAGATTAAACTCGTTTAGGCAGAGAAAGAGTTTTTTTTTTTTTTTTTTTTATGT